>CAEGAF010099390.1:0-74985 GCA_903067075.1 Micropoecilia bifurca | reverse complement strand
TTTCACACAATAAAATGTAAATTAATTATTTAAAAATCATACATTGTATTTTTCTGGATTTTTGTTTTAGATTCCATCACTCACAGTTGAAGAGTACCTATGATAAAAATTACAGTCATCTACAAGCTTTGCAAGTGGGAAAACCTGAAAAATCAACAGTGTATCAAATACTTGTTCTCCCCACTGTATATAAATACTTTCTCTACGCTCTTCACCGCTGTTTGCTGCTAACCAGCCAACAGGCAGCACTTTTGGGAGGAGAAAAGTTGTATTCCTTGGATCGCACCCGTCATTCTAAGGATGCTTATTGATCCCTCGACAAACAATAAAAACCTGAACAGTGTCATCAATCAAAGAAATCCCCTCAGATCAAACATGAAAATTATGCTGCTAGCACGTAGCAGCATAACATCTAACAACTCATAGGCGGAAGTGAGAGTGTTGCGCAACACAAATAATATCCGGCTGGGAACATACTTGGTGCAGATCATTTGCCTCAAATTTGCCTCAATTTGAGGTGGATAATTTACTTCAAGAAATTTTAATAATCAAGCTACTCGAATCATTCGAGTTATCACTAAAGCCCTAGAATGAATGTATAACTTCTAATAAAATATTTTCTCTTAAAGAATATAATTCCACATAAGTATGCTCAAAATTAAATTTTTACACAGCCCTTGGGAATGATTCAACTAATATTGACCTTTTTGTTTCATTTATTGTATGTATTTTTTAAAGAATTACAAAGTTTGCTAATGTGACACAGTACCCTGAAGCTTTGACCAAATGGACTGTGATATATATGTGAGATGGAGTCTCAATCTCATTCACTTTTTCGTTTCTAAGCAAATCAATTTCTAGGTATCAGTATTTTTATTTAGGTACATCAGACCTTTAATCTTTAAAAGAGAATTACCATTGTAAATAACTTTTGAGTCCTCAACTGAGATTTTTACTACCTTCTATTTTGCCAGTAAGTCTATTTGCAACAACCCCTTGAGATGTATAGGTTTCCCTGTTGACTGCTCAGGCTGTTGTGTTATTTCCTGTGTGAATTCACCATCAGTTTGAATTCATTCTCTAACTTCAGAAAGGTGCACTCAAACAATTCACCTTCTGACATTTAGAATGTTCTCATCCTTTCTCTGCGTCTAATAAACCAGAAAAAGCAGGTTCTAAAGGGTTCAGACCACTTTTTACTTATTGTTTACACAGGAAAACCTGAATATCTGGGTTTTTCAAGAAATAAATGATTACGTTGGCAAAACCACTCCTACTTGAGTAATTCCCATGGCTTTATGATCCAAGTAAAGCTGTAATATTTGGGAAACTACAAGCTTCTTCAGTGTGTTATCTAGTAATTGCCATGTTGACATTTTCATGTGGGTCTACATCTGTAATTTATTCAGTAAAAACGCAGCTGTCAAAAATCCTAGCAATACTCTCCTTCAAAGAGCAAATTGTTCATGGCTCCAGAAAGGTGATCTATGGGTAGTACAAATCAGAAGGCAAATCAGAAATGTTTTTATTAGCTCACCAGAATATAATTCAGTCTCTCAAGCTCTAATTAAACAATTTATTTTCCATAACTTTGAACCAAGTTACGGAAATGAAACAGAGCTAATAAATCAAACTTGGCTCTTTGTCATATTCCACAACCAGCTTTTCAGTTAAATATTTTGCACCCACATAAACATTTAAGCTCTAACCTTTGCAGTCTGCTTTATAACCGAGGTGCAGATTATTTGGAAATGTGCTGGTACAATACTATTGCTCACTTCTGCGATGATGACATCAACTCTGATTAACCTTCATTTTCTTCAAACTTCTTTTGTTTGTTCATGTCCCTGGAGCTGTAGCCTCTCAATCTAAAGACAGTGTCAGGTTTGGAAGGGCAGAGAGAATCCATCCAGCCACCAAAATACATTGAGCTATAGTAGTGCATCTTATGACTGGCCTCACTTCTCTTGTGCATCAACAAACTGATAGTTCATGGGCCTGTCACCACCATTGTTTGCTGACTGGTCTCTTGATAAATAAACTGACCACTACAAAGCAGGAACACATCACAAAAACTGCAGTTTTGCTCTGACCCAGTCAACTGGACATCACAATTTGATCCTTGTCAAATCTGTTTGGATCTTTTTTCATGCATATTCTTTCTGCTTTGAATACATTAACTTTGGAAATGAAACAGAAGCGTTTACTTCCTGCTCTATTAATCCTACCTGCTATTCCTGTGTCTGGTCACAACGGTATGTCTTTTTGGTGAACATTATGTTTTAATGGTTTAAAATAAAGAAAAATAAAATGTACACCACTTTCTTTTTTCATGCAGTGAAATTAATGTCCATGATAAATGAATAATGCATCAGATTTTCAATTTATTGCATTTATTGAGTAACGGCAATATGTTTAAAGTACATCATCTACCGTCTCAATCTTTTTCTAAGGGAATTAAAATCATAATTTTCTAGGTTTTGTGATTTCATGATTTTTCTGCGCATTTCTGCTCATTCTCCAATGTGGCAAAACAAGACCCTATTTGTTGAATGTGAAGGGGATCTCACAACAATCCCAGCACAGGATGTGTTTCAAGATTTATCCTGATCTCATGTGACAGTCGGCTCTCCTGTCTATTAATCTGCTGGAAGCTCAAACTAAACATCACAGCAGGGAGCAAGATTCCCTGCAATTATCACATTTGAGTCAAGCTGGGTCACTCACAGAAAAACACTAGGACATATTTTGCCCAGAGCTTCAGACAGCTGAACAGCTCTGGCCAAATACTTGTGTCACCTAAATCACCAGCACTTCCTTTCACTCACAACAGGAACAGTAAAGACAGTCTTAACATAAACTCAGAGTGTCAATGGCAAAAAGTAAGTTTTGCTGTAAGTACTGAGCTGCAAGTGAGGTTTTAAGCCCAAAGCAGAATTTCTTTTCGAGGTTCATTGTTTCGCTTTTCAATATTTACTGTCCATTTTCTGTAGTTTTACTGAGCTCAAAAAAATAACAAAAAAATACAGTACAGTGAAGTATTTGCCTCAGATTTCGTCTACTTTTGCTTTTATTTTTTTGTCACAATGAAATATATTTTAGAAGATCTAATACATTTTAATGATCTGTGATATTTAGTGTGGTATTAAAAGCCTTGACCAAGCAGGATTTTATTTAGTATGGGAAAAAATGGGTTTGCGAAAGTAAACTGGCTATATGTGAAAATGTAAAGCGACGAATTGTAGACTTATCCATAAAATAACCCAGAGTTGCATTTAAATCACGGAAGACCTCAGCTGAGGTGAGCGTTTAGAATTTAATAAAATGATAGTAATGGCTCTCAACAGAGACATCCAATCTGAAAATCATTGCTTACCTAAAAGAACACAAAAGCTGGTCTAAACTTACTCTCCTATTAGAGAAGAATATTCTGTGGACTGGAGAGAAAAATGTAAGTTTTTTTTAAACACGTACATCCCATCATATCCGAACAGTCATTCAGAAAAACAAAATCCTACTGACAACCAAACTTCATGAAGGTAATCTAATTATTTCCTTAAGGGCCAAGGTGATTTGTCTTTATGAGTAGAACCATGAAATCAGCTTCCTGACAGAAAGCCCTGAGTGTCCACCCATCAGTTTCCAAACTTAAGCTCAAGCAGAAGGTTTTAGAGTTGATCAATTTACATCTGGATTTTAACCTGATTCAGTTTCTGTGGCATGACCTTAAACAGATTATTCATGCTCAAAAATATTCAAGTCTGGCTTAATAAAAATGATTCTGTGAAATGTGGGGCCAAAATACCTCCCTATTAGTGTAAATGTCTCAGTACATGTTATCAGAAATATTTGATAACAGTTGTTGATGCCAATAGGGACAAAACCGGTCTAATAGGAGAGCAATTACTTGCCAGGGTTTTGTTTGATCAGAGACAAGAGACAAAAACAGAAAAACTTATAAGCCTTTAAACTCTTTTTCATGGTACTGTGGGTGGCTTAACACATAGCTAAAATTATAATACTGGGTTTTTCAAATAGTGAATTCAAGCAACTTTCAGGTCTTGTTTTTTATCTTCTGTTTTTGAGTACCGGTAGTTTGCCATAACCACTAGTTAAATGAAAAAGTGCATGCAAAAATAAAAAGTAATAATTGTAGCATGGAATGTAAAGCTATGGTATGTAAAGCCTTGTCAGCAACAGCTGAAAAGAAGTGCAATTTGTTATTTTTATTAAAACAGCTCATTTCTTTGGGCCAGAACATAATCAGCCGCAAACCCTGTTTGTAACTTGGGCTGGTCTTTGATGCCCGTTTCAACTTTTTTTAATTTGTGATAAAGTCAATAGCTAATCCCCTTCTAAATCTTTGCCAGGTTTTTTTTTCATTGCGATGCAAACTTAAGGCTAAAAAATTAAATATTCAACAGCGTGTGTGCAGTATTTGTTTCTCTGGCTCTGTATGGGGAAAATGTTGCACTCCTCCACATGTCTTCACAGCTGATATCTTTATTTCCTGTCTGAACTCCATGTACTTAACTGAATGTTTTGACTTGGCGTTCTGAGGTTGAGCTTGTAAATGATGAGGTTTACCATCGCAAAGTGCCTATAACCCGAAATAGAGGTAGGAAAAGATAAAACTCACCCACAAACAGAGCAGCTTTGGAACAGGACCTCTCTTGGCTTCCGAAGAAATGTTTAGAGAAGGAAAAGTCCGCTCCACAGAGGGAGAACTAACAAACGCCGCTGCCGTGTAAACTTTTACCACAAGTTTTATAACCTCCGCTGTTGGCCGCCCGAAAGCCTGCTGAGTGACAAGCAGCACAGAGAGTTGTTAACAACTGCCGCTCCGACTCAAGTCTTCGCAAGGTTGTTTCCTCTATTTTGGAAGCTTGAGGGGTCAAAGGACAAGGAGCGACTCTGAGCGCGCTGAGAGTCTCTTGTCACAGAACATGATAGGTACGTATGTATGGGGTTGGGGTGAAAAGTGGGTAAATGTTTTTTGGTGCGCGCTCGTGCGTAACAGCAGCGTCATTCTTGTGCCCTCGAGCACATATATCACCTATGACGACCCGTACAGGCTAATATGGAAAACACCAGCCTGCTACGGATCTCGGAAACATTATTAGTGACCTGAATGTGTGACTGTTTTATTATTCATGTTTGCTGCCGAGATAGCTTCCCTCACTCCTGTCTAAAATTCACCAAATTTCCATATTATGTTGATTATTTCAATGAGAATCTCCTGCTGCCTTTACTTGTATGTTGCATTAAGTGACTGTAAAGCGCAGCAGGTGCATCTGTTTGCATTCTATTAGTCCACCGCACCCGTCTGAGTTTACGCAAACACGTCACCTCCATAAAGCAACGAATCCCGTTCAAAGAATGGAAAAAAAAGCTCTGTGTATTGTATCCACCAAAAGCTGAGACATCCTGTCGCTGATGCGCTTTTGTCACTTCTTTTAGCAAAGCGGAAATGTTTGATTGCGCATGGATCAAACTTTAAAGTAGAGACAAGGAGACTTAAACCTGAAGGAGGGTGCGGTTATTATGGCACTAATGCGGGTTAAACTAACAGAGGCCAAGTGTCACCATTTAATATCCACGCCTTGTATCATAAACATGTCAGGCTATTTCCAGATGACTTAATCACGCTGTAATAATGCCTGTGAAATTCCTGTCCAGGCAATGTGATTCAGCACGAATGCACCCCTTCACCTTTACCATTGTACTTAAATCTCCTGAGTCAATATTTTACTGAAATACCGTTTTCTTTTGGCTTATATCTCTAAGATTTGCACATATATAGACTGAAACGTCTGTCAATTATTCTTTGCAAATTGCTCAAACTCAGGCAGATTGGCGGTTTCTGAGCAAGTCTTGCAACATTTACATTTGGATTCAGGTTTGGACATGAACAAGGTCATTTTAACATTTTAACGTGTGCTTTGATCTAAAAACTCTTCTATTTTCGATCTTAAGTGACATTATTCCTAAATGGTTCACAGTCTTTTGCAGCTCAAGTTTTCTGTTAAAATAGATAAACACTTAAAGTGTGGAAAATAACACATTATGTGTTTACTCAATGGTAACAGAAAATGTGTTGGAAAAACTCACATTTTGTTTTAAAATGTGATGTTTTTTGCTTTCATCTCCACCCATCTGCTCACCAGCTCTGATCTATCTTGAAATAATAATTATTATCCTGCCACCACCGTGTTTCACCACGGAGATGATGTGTTCAGTGTGTGCTGGTTTTGCATCAAACACATAGTGTACAGGGTACATTTTGTCTAAAAACAGCATCTTCATCCGCACGTTTTCCTGTGATTTCCACTTGGCATGCGGCAAACTGATAACAGCACTTTATGGTTTTCTTCTTGCCAGGACAGATTTGTAAAATACACAACTAATTGTCCTGTGAATGGATTCTCCTACCTGGGCGGTGGATCTCCACAGCTCCTCAGGAGTGATCGTTTTCCTCTTGGTCGCTTCTCCGAGTAATGCTCTCCTTCCGCAGCCCTTCACTGTTGACTAAAGGTCAAGGCTCGGTAGGCTGCAGTTGTGCCATTCTTCAATTTCAGATGATTGTTTGAACAGTGCTCTGGTGTTCAAAGCTTTGGATATTATTTCATAAGCCTGACCAATCTGCTGTGTTAGAGAATATTAGCATCATGGGAAGTCCAAGTCCTCTGATTCCTCCACAAAATAGCTGGATTTATACTGAAGTTGAGTTGGACGCAGTTGGACTCTATTTAAAAGCTGAGTGATTTCCAGGGGGAAAATTAGTTGCACTAGATTTTATCAAGGACTATCAGAGTAAAGAAAGCTGAATAAATGCATGCTTCCTTGAATTGTTTGTGTGAAAAAAATCAAAAAACCTTTGAAACTTTTCTTGTATTTCCACTTAGCAATTATTACAGTACCACTGTGTTGGTCATAAAATCCCAATCAACTATGCTTGTGGCTATAATGTGAAATTTAAGCAAGATGGTTACTTTACTGTGAACTAAATGCACCACATAATGATAACTTAGCATTAATATTGAATCATAGCTGTAATCAGGGAATACGCACACAAAACAAATCCATGAAAAGAGTTTGGATGATATCCTAATTATTTAAATGTTTTAGTGGCCTTTATTTAAGAGTGGTCAGACCGGAAAGTGGGTAGTGAGAGAGGTGGAGGACATGCAGTAAAGGTGATGAGGCTGGGACTTGAACCTGCGACAGCCACATTGAGGACCAAGGCCTCCGTACCGGTGCGTTACGTCTGTGCCACTGCAGCACCACATACCCACACATTTTATGTTGACATTTAAAATTGTGTTCATTTACAGACTAGTTTCAAGGGTGACTAAACTGTCCATTTATTGCCTATGTCCACGTATCTTTATAGGATCACTGGTGGGCTGGTGTCTATTTCCAAGCAATTATTGAGAAGGGGGCCTGTACATTACAGGCCAACACAGACAAACACAAGACAGACAAACATGCACATAAAATAAACTAATTGCATGCTCTCTAAACTAAAGCATGCAATTGTCTGTTGCATTGTACGTGCTCCTATAAATCCAGATGTGACTGCAGATCACTACAGTGAGGATTCAATCCAATTGTCACAAATAGCAATGAATGCAGAATCCTGGAGATTGATGTAACCTTCTTATTGTAGGAGGAACAAATCACTGGAGGAGTTCACAGATTCTCAAGATAAGAGGCCCATTATGAGGAAACCACCTCATTATGGGCCTCTTATCTTGACCCTGAGTTTTGGTTTCTGTCTGGCTCGAGGCGTCTCACTGATTTTAGGTACGATTTGTCCATTTCTGACCGCATGTGCTCTTTTGCACAAGACCAATTACAGTGAGAAAAAAAACAACTTCTGGCCTAAAGTGAAATCTCTCTATTTATCTTTAGCAGTTTTTACCCCTACACTTTGTGTGCCAACTGTACAACAGATGAAAAGAAGAGGAGAGAATGCTGTTGCTATGGTAATGTATGTATATTTTATTGGCAGTCTTTCCTCCTGAGGTGTAACAATGCCACCTAGTGATATGTGAGATTATTGTGCCCCCTAGGGATGCAGCGTCACAGAACAGAGATATCATTTCCACTAAATTACTTGAGGAGACACTGAAGATTAAAAAAAATCTGATCAGGGTTTACTTTTCATCTATAATAAAGGATGTAGCAACTCTACTTTGACATATTGTTTATTCTAAGGTAATTCTGGTCTTCTGATTCTGTTATCTACTCAATGCTAAGCATCTAATGCATGTTTATGTTTTCCCTTTTTGTTAACCTATTTGGGATGAACATGTTATTTTTTGAACATACTTGAATACTCATTATAATAGAGTATACAAGTATATTTTACAGTCATCCACATATGGATATTTCATAAAGTAGTATTTACTCGTGTGGACTATCTATCAAAGTGTGATGCATAAAAAAATCACTTTTTGTGACATTCTGTCACATTAAAGCCGCAATCTAATGTGAAAGTTCAACACAAGCTTCATAATTAAGTGTAACTAAAATAACCTAAAATTTACATATAGCTAAAAATACATCAAAATCTAAAAAAAAAACTACTGAGGGATTCATTTGTATTCAGTCCCTAAGTTGTCAATATGTCATAGAACCACCTTTCATTGCAATTACTTTCACACATTAGGTGTGTGTTTACTAGCTTTACACATCTGGAAACTAAAAAGGCTACTCACTTGGATTTAGGAGTCCACTTTGACGGGGCTATAACATGTGAGGATGAGTCGATCTAAACCTTTCTGTCTGTATGCTCAGGAGAGTCGTCCTGCTGAAAAGTGAATCTCTGCCCCAGTCTCAAGTTATTTGAAGCCTCTAATGGGTTTTCTTTCAGGGTTGCTTTGTATTTTGTTCCACCCATCTTGTCATCATTTCTGATACTTAAGGTGTTCCTTAAGCAACCTCTTTGCATGATGCTGTCACCATGGACAGGGTGTGATTGGGGTCTTTGATTAATGCACACCTTCAGGTGGAATGTCATGTCTCGACAGGTTTGCAGTTGTGTGACACTCTTTCCACTCTCAGATGATGGATTGAACATTGTTTTGTAAACTAATCCTACTTTAAACTTCCCTACAAATTTATCGCTGAGCTATCTGCTATGTTTTTTTTAGTAATGTTGTTTCCTTTGCTCTTTTAAAACAATTTCTGAGGCCTTTACACAACAGCTACATGTATGCAAAGATAGAATTATTCGCAGATGAATTATTTTCTAATTACAGTAGCTGAAATATGAAGATAAGTGACTTCACTGGATTTTATTTAGAGGTATCACATGAAACAGTACTTTCTTTCCACTTAACAACTGCTCTATCTGCTGCTTCATTAAGACATTGAGAGCCTTGCAACAGGGACATGTGCTGTGATTGATACTTTGTTGTTTACTTGAATTTCTTTATACTAGCCAGGAGATTTCCGAGGTCTTTTTTTCTTATCTGTCCAATTCGGTTTGGTGAGTCTCTCTGCCGTGTTTTCAGGTAAAGCATCTGATCCACTCAACTATTAAACTGTCATGCTGACTCACAAAAGCCAGCCACAGACAAAGTTATGGTGGATAAAAAAAAACAAAAGGAGATGATGCAGTTCAGGGCAACACTCCTTTTGAAGACGAAAGCTTTAGAGAATAAAGAACATTTTACAATATAAAAAAAGAAAGAAATTTACACTGCGTTCAATTACTTTCTTATTGACTGCATTGGGGCCATCAAGCTTCATGCAACATCTTTTTTTTATGGTTGAGGCGACGGTTTATCTCATGAAGTTTCAGCAAGATAATCCCTGTGCAATGTGTGCTAAATGGAGATGGACAGGGATTGAATTTGAACTGATAAGTGCAATCAAAGCCAGCTGCCTTCAGTTATTGACTCAAGACCCAGGGGTGTGTGAGAACGCGTGTAATATCAGTGTTGCAGTAGAATACTGGGAGTTACATCATTGACACTTAACACTATAACAGGCCCCTCACAAGATGACGGCAGCCACATGGGAAAACTGAAAGAGAAGTGCTAAATTACTTTAATATAAATGCACATTGGGAATATGTGATGAAGAGATGCTTTTGAGCTTCACTTTGTTGATCTCTGCTTGTTGCTCAATCTCTCTGTGCCGTTTTATTGACACCGAGCCGCTCCTCTCTTCATGTAGGTATGTCGGGTTGGTGCTGAGAAAGGTTTCTGGATTTAGGCAAGTGTGATCATGTCAGGAAGGGGAAGTAAAAGTAAGTATTACTTCACCCTATAACAAAAGAAAATAAATATGTGCAAGCATGTGCGTGCATGCGTGTGTGTGTGCTTGCTGTGTGTGGGTGGCTTGGTTTGATGTGTGTGACAGACGGATCGATACGAACAAACAAGGAGGAAAAATGTGTGTACAGTTTCAAATAGAGCTGGCCGACATCACGGCATGCGGCTCGGACAGCAACCCGACTGTCTGAGACGTATGCAAATCCGGATTTAATTAAAATACTTTACAAATCAGTGGAAGAAAAAAAAACGTAAGTGTTGTCAATTAAGAACTGATACATCATTGTCACTACGCAGAACTATAAAATCATTGTGCACCCCAAACCCCAGAGTTTCTTCTTTATTTTGTCAACCTTAACAGTTCCAGGTCATCAAATAAATTATGTTATTAAACAAATATTACCAGAGTGGACAGAAAATGCTGATTATATTTATTAAGGGGAAAAAAGTTATCTAAATCAACCTATTCTTATATGAATAGTCATTACACCTCTTGATTAATTATAATTCAAATATGCATTAACAGTATGAAGTAGACTAAACGTCATGTTCCTATCCGCAGAAGTTTAAGAACAGAGTTCAAGTTCAAAGAAAGTCAGGGCCATCTGTCTGTCCAGAAATGGTTACAAAGTCACTTTTTAAACTTTGGGCCTACAGAAAACCACAGCAAGAGCTGCTATCCATAAATGAAAAAAAAAACATGGAGTATTAGGGAAACTTCCCAGGAGTGGCTGATCTTCCTAAATTATTCAAAGAGAACGTTGATGACTCATCCAAAAGGTCACAAAATAACCCAAAACAACGTCTGAAGTACTGCAGGTCTCCGTTGAGTTTGATGTTCGTAATTCCAAAAATAAGAAATAGAAAGTGAGTAAAAATGCCATCCCTGCGAGAATTTGAAGGCCAAAACCACTATTGACCCAAAAGGACACAAAGATCCATCTCACATTTACCAAGCATGATGATCCCCAAACCCTTTTAGGGAAAATATGACAAGACAGACAGGGGAGGGTTATAAGGGATGTGCCTCCAGTTACATCAGGCTTAAAGCCGACAGCATTTCAGAAACAAAACATCATACCAATCGTCTGACATGGTGATGGTGGTTTGATGGAGGGTCTGCTGCTTCTGCTTCTTGCTGCAATTGAAAGCATCATGACTTTTGATCTCCTGCAGAAAACTTAAAAGGAAGAAACTGGACACCATTTGTGACCTTGTTTTTGTTGTTTTTGACATTTACTTAAATAATGAAACCATTATTTACAAAAGAAAAACAAAAATTATATTTGATCAGCTCATCTCTGCTTCATTTGTTCTAACATGCGAAACAATTAAATGTCGCAAAAACAAAATAATAAAGAAAGGAGTCTGTTTGGGACCAAATATCTTTTAACAGCCTTATACTGTATTATTTGTTATTTGTAAATAAACTGTAAAAAGACTTTGTAGGACATTCTTAAGCAATTTGGTTTGGAGTTTAAGATACACCTACCAATGTCTAAATATCCCTTGGCTAAAATGCATTTTAACTCATAACTTGTAACAGTACTTTAATTTGATCCCTAACCCTAACAAGTTTGTAGATATTTGGCAGGAATAAAGGAAATATCTGGCTGATTTTTCTTTATAATCCTGACTATTAGTGCATTCATTCATTTGTTCATGGGACAAAATTAAAATAATAAACAAATAAGAATGTCAGAATCTCATAATCAACAGCTGGAATATGTATTACCTTTATGTTTTAAAAAAGTGATTTTACCATGATTATTATTTATTTTCTTCTTTTTTTTATGTATTTCATAAACATTGTGAAGCCATGCAAAACCAGACCTCTGCCATGTTAAAGTAACTCCAATCTCAAACTGTCACATCACATCATGCAAACCCCTTTGAACGGCTGTCATATTTGGATTAGATTGTTGTCTCTGTTGAGTTCTGTGGTTATTTACACTGGGATTCATGGTTGGCTGCGATCTGTAACAATGACCTTTCTCTGTGAGGCAAGTACAGCAAAACAGGACAGGTTAAGAATTTTCCCGCACAGCAACTCTCGTTATGAAATACTGTGCAAATGACAAAAATATTAAAGCGATTCAAGTGAACACCATTTTATTACTTTTTACTTTGCCTTTCCTTTCCTTCAGATAGCCATTCAGTTTCAAAGTTAATGTTTTATTCAGGCGAGTCGGAATAAAACGGACCAACCAAAGCTCTTCAGTGTAAATAAGTTTAGACTTCAACCATCAGGAAATGGTCTCTCCTACATTAAGGTAAATGGATGAACTCTTTCTCTTTCTTTAAAAATGAAATGGACGGGAAAGACATTGTTTGATCACGTTTATGTCCCAAATCCTTACTGTTGTAAGTTTAAATCTGTTTTTTAGAACTTTTTTTTTTCTGGGATTGTTGGGTGGGAGTTTTATTTTTGTTTATTAAAACAGCTATGATATTTTTGTAAAGTTCCTGGGTTTTAAGTTTGTGAATAATAGCTCCTATAACTCAGATTAGCTATAATCCACTGAAGGAAACAAATCTGTATATAAGCAACAGGAAAATAATTTGTTAACTCTGGATGAAATACTAACTACGTAAAACCTCTCCAACTAACCATGCTCTAAAAACATGGGCTCTAATACAATTAAATCGGACATCAAGTAATTTAGTAGAATAGTGGTACAAACCAAAAATGGGACTCAACAGAATTAATATGGCACTTTAGCAACAATAAAAAGAATACATGAAAACAAATGTCCTATTCCAAAGAACTTGCATTTTTGCAGATGACCATATTTATCCTTATAAGAACATTCTCAAACAATATGCATTTTTTATGTACGTCAGCATGTTGACCATTAATTGATCCTTTATGTTAATCTAGTTTTCTGAATAATTCATAAGTCTGACATTGAAGGGATTTAGCAACAGATGTGTCCATCCTTAACCAGCTAATGACTCGCCGTAAAAATCTTGGAGCTTAGTGGAAGCAATGTGGTTTTTGTGTTTATGGTGGTGAAACTTTTCCTTTTTTTCTTTTTCTTCTGCGTCGTTTGTCACCCAAAATTGCTCAAGTAAACACTCAGAAACTGCATAGTAGTTGCTTGTTACCAGCTGTTTGAGGTTAATTGCATCCTTCCAATTTACTTGAACTTGCTGAAGAGATTTGTTTTTTAGCCTCGCTTTTATGTTACAACTTAGAGTTGTTGTCTAATTGGAACCAAACTACATCTTAAGAGAATAACAGAGGTAATTTTTGTTTTACACTCCGGCTAGTAGGCTTGTTGCTTTGTAATGCATGTTAAGTGCATTTATTGACAAATGAAAGCATTCATTATGAAAAGTGTATTGAAAATCTCTAAATTGATCTGCTCCCTGGACCAATGCATACCTGAAACCCAATCACATGAGATGGATGTTTTTATTGAACTAGGAGCAGAGTGTGAAAGCAGAAGCATTTGCACATACATTGTTGGCTCTATGTCCATGAACCTACTCCTAAAAGCCATGGTATTGGTATGCATGTCAGGGTATAACATCCCCCATTGTTTGTTCCATTACGCTGCAGGATTCACTTAGTTTAAGCCTGCATTGCTCTCACAGTGAGAGCAAACACAACTTCCAGCTCCCTTTGTTTGTCATGAAGGAGGCAAAGTAGTCACTTGGGGTGACACAAAGTGACGTTATAAAGTTATTTCATTTTTCTTTCATAAAATTAGATTATGATGTCACCCAGTACATGAAGCATCCAACATCAAGTTCGGACCATGTCAGGCCTCAAGGAACTTAAAGTAAACTGTTAAGCAGTTACACAACAATAATATTACTTAATTTCACCCTAAACTATGCAGATACTTCACTTACCTCAGGATGCTGAATGCTTGAAGTGAAAGTGAGGTGGATCCCAGTGTTTAATTTTTTATTTTATGTACAACTCTGGGGAAAACAAATTCGGAGACCTCTTCACTGATTGAAACCCTCATGGTTATGCCACCATATATTGATTTCTGAACTCTTCCTGGGTTAAAATATTACTATTGTTGTTTCTAAATGAATATGGACTTGTTGTCTTTGCATTAGTTGAGGTCTAAAAGCATTGCAACATTTTTGTAATTTTAACCATTTCTCATTTTTTGCAAATAAATACAAAATTTTTGCTTGGAGTTTCAGAGACATGTTGTTAGTAGTTCATAGGGAAAAAAAGAACAATGTTCATTTTACTCAAACATATACCGTTGAAAAGTAAAATCTGAAAAACTGATCATTTTAAGTTGTCTCTTTTTCCAGAGTTGTATATTCAAAACAAAAACAAAATATTGTCATGTCTATATTTTTAGAACCAAATAAGATTTTCAATGTACTAACAATACATGGCAAAATAGAAAACACCGTGCTAGCAGCTTTAAATCTGCAAAGTCCAAACGGGCAAGTTTCAGGCATGTGGTCATTGAGGTGCAGTCAAAATCAGTAAGTGTGTTAATTTGAGGATCTCTCTTTTGGTCTTGAAACACCATTGGATTCCCCCTTTATAAACTGCAGAGTGTTAGTTGGTTGGATGATTGGATGTTATTAAAAATTGCAAATTCAGTGACATTTTTGCTAAGTAAATAAACTCCAGTTTTATGGTATTTCATGAGAAGCAGGCTGATTCTTTTGCTCTTTTGACTGATTACATGAGAGAAAACACAGTTAGGCAGATTAGAATGTAGTGTGAATGACACTCTGTTACATTGTGTTACGTTTGGTTTTAGCCATACAGCATTATAGGCAAACTTGTCTCCAGATGTTTTGCACTGAGCGTGAATCCTACCCCCACCCCTCCCTACGAGAAGGCACTAAGGCAACACATAAGATAAGTCAATGGGAAAAGGCGAAATGAGAACTAAAATATTTATGGGTAATGAATATTCTGCTGAGAGTAGTTTTGTACCCACAGCCTCCTGCAACAGTTTCACTCTTAAATATTCATAACTACTTAAACAAATAGAACTGCCACACAACGTGTGTACAAAAGTATAAACATGCCACATTGTCCCCAAGGGTGTGAAGACTTTTCCTGCTTAAACGTGTACAATGTATTCAAATGGTCAAAGAAAAAGATGTCACTGAATAAGAACTGGACTAACCTCCTGTCAGAAAATGTAACACATTTCCTAGCAGTTTAAATTTATTTGCTAATCTTCTCTTTCCACCCTTTAGTGGAGTTACAATCATGCATTTCCTACGAGAAAAGAAAGCGTTATTGCGATTTTGATTCATTTATCGGCTTATATGTTGCCATTGGCAGATTTTATGTCCAAATCAACTGTGTAAAAAATGTCTGCTCCGATTTGGCTTGAGAACATTGTTGGTAATATCTGCAGCCACCTGCCACTTTTCCAATGTTCCCTGCCCTAAAGTGCAAAACTACCAGCTTTAGCTCTAATTCTTTCTGCACTGTGAGTTTAGGATTTAGGGACTTCTTCCCAGCATCATACAGCCATCACAAGATGATGATGTCAAGAACTCAAGGGATGGCCCAGAGGCAGAAATAGCGACTTCTAATAAGCTACTGGGAGGAATTAGAATAAGATAATCTGTTGAGTTGAAGTGTAAGGCATGAACTGCACAGTGTCTGTTGTTACAGATCACAAAAACTACTAAAAGGTCCTTGAGTAATTCGCATAAAACCCTAAATTACTGCAGGGGTAATGTTCTGCTTTAGAGACCTCCTGTTCACTCTGAGCTACTTTATATGACTTTCACTTTGTATCTTACTCTAAAATGTATATTTTTCAGATATGTACTGCTATACTTCAGCACAGAAAAACTGAAATATCCAATGTATTGCTAAACATTTCTTTCTCCAGAGGTGAACATATTTTATCTGGACTTTATATAATGGGTAGAGCAAAAAGAGTTGTGTAAGACTGAAAAGCAGATGAAGGAAGATGCCAAGTTTTCTTTTTTTTTAAAAAATTGAAATCTAAGCTGCAAGTTCTTGGGGGCATGTCTCCTCCAACTTGCACTGTATGCCATTGTTCTTTGCAAAGAAAAACTGAGGTTTAGTCAGATTAGATAGAATCTTTCAAGATCAATTACATGTAGTTGTGGATTTGACAAGGTCACTATAAGACTTGAAGATGCTTTGGTCTAAACCACACCATTGCAGTTTTGACTGAAAGATTAAGCTTTTTTCCAACAGAACCTTAGTCCTTGTTACTGCCCCTGGCCTCTTGAGGCTGTGCAGGCTCCTTTTTGTTATGCAGGATCAGCTGTGGAAGCACACCTTCCTGATTGGCTGTCTGGGGGCTGCTGGAGAGCAGTTGCACCATTGGACCATCAGAGGATTGTCAAGCCAATAAGACGTTGATGAGGTCCACCTGCACCCTATAAAAGGCTCCTGAATTCCTCTAGTGGGGCAGCTAGTTGGAAGAGGTTTTGTGAAGCTGTCCCCCTTTGTTTGGTATTTGCAACTGTTTTAAGCAGGTTTTAAACTAGGTTGGTATTGTTTGTTTCTGCTTGTTCAGTTTAGCAATTTTAACTTTGCTCTAGTTAACTACCAGTTAGAAATTTGTGTTTGGGAGGCTTGGTGCCCCCCTTAGCATTTCCTTTGTGTGTTCTTTTGTTTTTCCCCTTCTGGTTTACTTTGAGTTTATTTTGAATGGACTTGTTTGAACTTTTGTTTCTTTAATTTGCTCCTGACATTCTTGAGTTTATTAATTCTTTTTGTTTTGCATTAATTGGGTTAAATTGTATTGTATTGTTTTGTGAAACTTTCTCTTGTAATCATTTTATACTCCATTTGTTCCTCTGGATGCATTTTATGTTATCGCCCCTGGACCTCTAGACCTTGGGGCGTAACAGTCCTAATTTCTTTCCCAGGATTCCCCTGTATTTATTTTTATCCATCTTCCTATTAATTCTGACCAATTTTAAATGCCCATTAAGGATCTGTGGCTATATCTTGCCTGGGTTTGCGGATGTGGAATGCTCTTTCCATTATAAGTTGACTGATGCCTGAACAGTGCTGCATGAGATTTTCAGAGCTTAGGATGTTGTTCCCTGACTTCAACATGCTTTAAAGTTCTCTATAACAACATNGAGTTTTGCTTCTTTATTTTGTCTTATTCAGTGACTTCTGCAGACGGGTTGTTGCACTAGATTTTCTTTACAGGTATCCAAATGAAGATGGTTGGATGCAAATGCATGTCTTTTTTTAAACCAAACCCTACTATGTTTATATAGCACAAGGGTGTCAAACTCCTGGTCATTTTGGGTATTATTTTGTAAAGGTCATTATTTTGTAAAGAGTTTTACAAACCTTGTGTGAGTTCTCCTTCACAATCACATGTTGTTTTGTTATTCATATAAGACCATATAAGGTTTGTGGAACATAATTAACTGTAAAAAAACTAAAAAAAAAAACAAAATAAGGAACTACTGTTACTGCAAGATGCTAAATTTATCTATGACAACATTGATGGTTTGATACTTTAGAAGGATAATGGTTTGATACTTCTAAATTATGCAACTGTGTGAAGAAAGAAAGCATGTTTGTGTACAAGTAAACATGGAACATAAATGTGGAGTGAAAGCACCATTTACTGTAAAGTGCACTATAATAATGCTTATGTAAATCTATTTACCTCTTAGAAATGACTCACTTGTTTGAAACGACCTTTTTTTTGTTTCAGCTGTTTCCCTGATTACAATTACATGTGCATTAATGACACTGTAAAATTACATAACATGATGCATTTCCACAGATACCATTCACACAATGAAATAATGCTAAACTGTTCACAAGCAGAGCATCAATAATACTGATGGAAAAACAACCACATTTTCTCTGAAACGCCACCAAGTTTACACAAACCCAGAGTACGGTTGACAAAAGATGTCTTTTCATTTTTTCTTTTTTTAATTTTTAGGTCATTAGCAGATGCCTCAGAATGAGGAACAAATACCCAATGCCCCTACACAAGATTAGCAAAAGAAAAGCCCCAAATGTTAACAGAAAATAAGACACTAAATCTATAGATAAATTCAAGAATATGTTTCAAATTATAAACAGGCTTACACCCTCTCTCTTGGTCTCTGCTCTACAACTAGAAGGAATCAAATCTTGAAGAACTCAAAATTTAATCTTAGATCTGTTAGAGAAATTTGTTCAATAAAAAGAATCACCAAGACAGAAATCACAAGCGCGAGAGAGCCTCTGTTCTATATTTAATTATACTTGCCAGCGAGGAGAAAATGCAATGTTACAGAACACTCTGGAGAAACAAAAAGAAAATCCTGCTGATAATCACTTCCTACCAACGTAACACAAATGAGGGTGTGGGGTGGGCGAAATCTCAGCTCTGCAAAAACCCCTTTGAACAATGTGTTCCTTACCTTTGCAAACAGCCCCGTCTCACAACAGGATATGAACTTATAAACTTGGCTTCTCCGCACACCTTAAGTACTGCCATGTACAAGCTCCACTTCAACCATCTGTACATATCAGATTTATTCTGAAGCCATAATATAAAGTAATGATAGTGAACAAACAGCTTTCCAGCACAGTCATACTGTCAAATGGCAAAGTACCAGATGAGAATGTCTGCTGAACCAGGTATTCTTATCTGCTTTTGCAGCCTCTCACTTAGGATTTTATGAATAAATGTACTGAAAACAATTGTGAGACTTATTAAAACCAGGATAGAAATGTAAACATTTCATTCCAAAACAGTTGTAATTGCTGTAATTTGGTATTTAGAAAATATTTCAAATCCGGCATCAATAGAAACACAGTATCCACATCCTCTGGTAACACACTGAAAACTGGCTTCCAATTGCAAAAGGCATTGCTACTGTTTAGGTGAGTTTTTCCCAGAGAAGTGAAATACTGCCATATGTATTTCAGCGCTCTACACAAACAGATTGATGGATTTCTCCCTTCTGAAAGTACTGGATTTCACCCCAGGTCAAACCTCACAAACTGGTTTTATTTGCAAGCATCTTCTGCAGCCAAGCGAATTTCTTATTGACCAAAAACATGATTTATATTAAAGTAGATATTTTACTTTCGCATCCCTAGCTCTGGCCTCGTAATCAGCAAAGGTGGAAGGTGCGCCCTTGTCCCACACCCGTGAAATTGCAGACTGCAATAAAAAATGTATGCTGGGGAGATGTTGAGGAAATAAGATAGTGAACCACATAGTTCCCTTTGAAAAAAGACACAGAAGAAAGCTTAATGTGTTAGCTAATACTAAAGTGAAAAAGATATTTAACTCCCAGGAGAACCTCGGTGATACATTTTAATTTAAGTGCAAGAAACAACAACAATGCAATAGGTGAGAACGGAAACTACAAGCTAAGAAAGTAAAGGTGAGGATGAAGATGATGTACTTTCTGCATGGGGAGCATGGTTGCCATGACACAAACAAATGCCATATTCTGCTTTTAATTTATAAGTTACGTTTAATCTGTTCCTCTTTTTGTGTTTTTTCTTAGAAGATCGTACCCTCAGACTCCTTCAGCTGCAACCCTGAAGGATTTCTGTCAGGTGCGCACTTGAGGTTTGAGCAATGGTCTCTGCAAAAAAAAGCCCCATACTATAATTAACATCTTAAATCCCAGCTGAAGAGTGCGCATTTGAGATAGCCTCCTTTATCCTGGGGGGAGAGAAATAGCTGTGCTTCACTGCCTATTAACCAACCCACAGAGTGAGGGAGCAAATTAGGTGGGGATGTTTTCCTCCACAAAACTAGGTTAAACAAGGGGGTCGTCGCGTTGTGCAATAAGTGCATATCTTGCAACCGTTTGCTCTTTTCTTTCTGCTTTCCGAATTAAACCAGGCAGGAATAAAACGAGGGAATTTGAAAGTGAGCAATCAGAAGGTTTGAGAAATAAGACCTAATGACTTTTGCAGCTTAACTGAAGAATTAGAAGCACAATGTCTATTGGCACTGTACGCATGGACGCCACAAGGGCGCAAAAACGTACGCAGAGACTCAATCACACACACGGTGAAGGAAGTAATACCTTTAGGGGTTTGCTATTAAGACGGGTAATCCATGGGCCTCGGGAGAAGCAGGATAATATATTCCTCAAAGAATCTTTTCACAACAAGCATCTAGGATGAAGAGCATGAATAAATTACAGGCATAATTAAAGGAAATGTCAAACGGGCCGCTGTAAAGAACATTATTAACGATGTTGTGTCGATGTTGGGGAAACCTGGGCTTGAATCAGGGATGATGATCAATGTAAGTTTAATGTATTTTCTCTTTGATAGAGCCAGTAGTGCTGCTAATAAAGTTAAGCTTCACTGTGGATATTGACCCGTGTCTCTATATGTGTATTTGGCAGGAAGAGCAGCATGAAGACAGATTCAGTACTTGTATTTTTAGGTGGATGGGAAAACTAAGAGCTAAAAGAAACAAGCTGGAAAAGAGAGACAGATGGAGCGATAAGAGGATAGTTTATCTGAAAGAGCAAGCAAGTGGGACTTGAAAAGGTAGAATAGAATTGCAAGTGAAAGCAAAAAGTGTTGATAGTCTGAAAAAATGTGGTTTTACTATGAACTGAAGCACTCAGTATGTGGTTATCAAATGTGGGACGGGGGGGCAGGGGGGGATCCGCTTTAAGCACTTCTTCACTTATGACTGCTCAATTTGTTTCATTTGGCTTTGTCATGATTTTTCACTGAAGTCTTCGTAACTCGAAGCAGAGGTTACACACAGAGGCGGTTTCTGATAGCGACATGGGCAACCACCCAGCAGCCCCCTCCGCCCCCCCGACTTCCCCACTTTGTGGGGGTGAGGTGGAGGGAAGTGTCGGCAGGGTGATTAGTTTGGAAATGTCAAGGGAGTTTTAACAGAGTGGGTAGGATTCTAAATTCAAGATTCAAGATGGCCACACAGTTGAAGTTAAATATTTACTTACATTAATATTCATATCTGACATTAAGTCATTA
Organism: Micropoecilia bifurca; assembly: GCA_903067075.1. NCBI lineage: Eukaryota > Metazoa > Chordata > Actinopteri > Cyprinodontiformes > Poeciliidae > Micropoecilia > Micropoecilia bifurca. The sequence goes on along the minus strand of CAEGAF010099390.1, from coordinate 53,757 downwards.
AAACCCCAATTTTTCAAATCAAACTCACCAAAATAATTCACATTTATTAAACTCCAGATGCGCAAGAAACATTTTAGAGGATTATTTATTGATTTGCTAAATTTAAAAGTTTAGATACACTGAGATTATTATGAATTTGGTAAAGACCAGGTGATGATGATGTTGCAATAGCCAAATAGCTTTGTCTCTATTATGGTTTATAACTGAAAAGGCTTAGGTATTACAATAATAATAAATGAAGGGATAAGCAATAAACACACACACACAAAAACTCTCTTCAATATACAACAAAAAGAATTCTTTGAGTTAAAATACTTTCATCAACAAACTTTTTCTTTTCACTTGTGACCCCTTCAGGGAAATACAATTGTGTGTGGCTCTGGGCCAGTTTTCCCTGGCAGTGCCTGGATATTTTCTCAGTAATCCCAAAGAAACCCACATTCTAGATGCTCACAAGGTTCACATGTTATGCCTCAGCAATCCCATATGCTGAGGTACAAAAGCATATTCCTCATATCACCTTTTTACCAGTCGTGTACAAGCTCATTTCCCCTGACAAAAAGAATCTTTTTTTTTCTTAGTGACTAGTACAGTGGAAAACATGTTTCAGTTGTGCAAACTCTCCAAACATACAAGCAAAAAAAATTAAAATTCACCCAAAGGTGATGGAACAATCACAATTTTTGAGTGTATTTAACTCCCTACTTTGCAGCTCCATGTTCTGAACCTCTTGCAGATCATCTGCATTGTGTTTTTGGCTGCATGCATACTCAACGGATAATGGCTCTCGTCAACCCCACATATTGTTAATGGCAGCCACTCTTGCCATTTACCAAAGCTTGCACATATCCATCCAGTTTTATGCTCCAATACAGTGCAAAATTAAACTGTTAGCAAATACATTACTGGTAGAAAAAAAAGAAATAAAGAAAATAGTGAAAGATGTATCCAATAATAGCAGGTTTTTAATAAGACTTTATTTGTTTTAACTTTGACTAGAATATCTCTATAAGGATGTTGCAAAGCATAATAGTGACAGGCAGAAAAAAATCAGCCCTTAAATCTTTTATGATGATGTTTGTCATATATAGATGTTTAAAAATTATTTATACTGTGGTTAAAAAAGACAAAAATGATTTTGCTTTTTGATGAAATGATTTTTGAAGAGACCAGACTCAGGTCTTGCACAAAGACTGACAAAGTGTGGAACGTTAAATGCGATGTTTAGATAAACTCCCACGTTCTATCCGCGCTGCTTCTCAGAGGTTTTGCTCTGTATTTGCATTGAGATACATTAATCAGCACTTCATATTAACATGTTCAATCAAGTGACAGAAGACGCACAGGTGGAACTAATAACATTACGGGGTGTTCATGCAATAAATCACTGCGGTGAGCCATCATGCAAAATAACTCATTCAGCCAGTTTTATTATTAACCACTCGTGTGCTCTTCCAGAGATAATATGGCTAAATGTCTGGAAAGAAGCTATTTTGTCTTGACAGTAGCTCTGATTCTATGTTTCATGGGAAAGCTATCCATATAACAGGATTTGTGCATTTGTTCGAACCGAGTTTGTGTTTCATTTGCTTTTCATTTATGTTTTTGTAAAGCATAAATGAGAAAGAATTAGTCAATTTTCAACATCAGAATCAGCACAGAATCATCTATATAAAGGTTTTCATGTCTTCCTCCTATTTTTAAACAACTGCAAACCAATCTCAAGTGCAGTTTTCTTTCTTTACCCAATTTATAATTGCTCTTTTTTATTTTCCATTTCCATTTGTTTTCTTACTACCCTTTTATTTCTGTTTTAGATATTTATTCCACTTATTTAACTTATTTTAAGTTTTTGTTATGTTTTTTGCAAAGATTTTTAAAGCATTTTAAAGTTTTTCCTTAATATTTTGTTTGTGGTGGACACTGTTATTGTGCAGTACTTTATTATAAATTTGAACTTTGTTTTACTATTCTTACTCTATTCCTATTGCCAATAAAAAGATCTGCAATATCACATGAAAAACTCAGAATAGTTACCAATGTTCATCAGGACAGAAAATGTTGAAAACTTCAATTCAGTAAAGAAAAACACAATATTTCAGGCACACATGCTTTATTTTTGTGAATCTGGACAAGAACTACCTGCAAATACAAGTGATTTCTGAGCACAATCAAGAAATGTAAGTTCTGTGTTCAGACAGGCATGAGCCCAGAAATAATCACCAAGGACAAATAAATGTTAATATTTGGAAATGGTTGGGACCGTCTCCATAGAAATGTTCCTAAAGAAATTGCTAATAAAGACATGAACAACAGATCCTTGAAACCGAATTTTGCATATAGGTATCACTCCAAATTTATACAGTGAAATATCACATATGTTTTAGAAAAGAAAGTGGAAAAAGGACAGCTGAAATTTAAAAAAAATCACACTGTTTTATGAAAATACTGCCAGCAGACTTTTGGCTTGGTTTAGCACAAAAACTCAACTGCCATCTTCAGAACTCACTAATTAACACTTTCTTATCTCCTGTGCTAAATCTGCACAAAAAGCAAAGTGTAAAAAGCTGTTCCTGCATGACTTACAGTGGCAACAAGAATAGTGAGCTGCTGCATGTACTGAAGATTCATGTTTAATTGGTGGGTACGTACTGGACCATCTATCTCCCAGCTTCAAAACAGTTTCTCAGAATATTCGACTTTTCTGCAAACTGTCATTTTCTTAATTGTAACTGGCATAAAGCTTGAATGTCTCCTTCCAAATAAGACGTGCTTGTAAGCTGAGTGAAACCTTTGTCGCTGAAACAATATAACGAGCCTGTTAGGATTTTACACTTTCTCATAAAGTTTGGAGAATAAAAAACAAAAACGCTCTTCACATCTGATAAAGTCAAATCCGCAATGAACATAATTTATAATTTTTTAACAATTGTTTTCTTATCATGCATTATCTCAAATGATTTTTAGTCAGATGTTGCTAATTTTACTCCTTTATAGCTCCAGGCTATTATTCTACAGGAAGGTAAATCTCTGTCCCAGTCTAATCTTTTACATTATTTAACAAGTTTTCTGAAAATAAATTCCACATCTGTGTCCCCAATGGTTTGCAGCAATCTAAAGATGGAACTTCTCATGTTCTGGCATATTTTTGATTGTTTTAACAGCTCTGTTCTTGCCATTAGTGCATAACTATTTGTGAGTATTGTCAACGTGTATTAGTTTCAAATGTCTTCAACTCCTCCAGAGTTACCGTGAATCTCTTGGCCGCCTCTCTAAATAATTCTCTTGATTCCCAGCCTGTCAGTTTAGGAGGATGACAGTGTCTTTGGAGGGTTGTTTTGTGCCTGGTTTCTGGATCAGGGATTGAATGGAGTGCACCATGAGGCCTTCAAAGCTTTGGTTCTACAACATTTAACTTGTACTTAATAAACTTAATCTCTGACCTGCCTGCAGTGATCCTTGGTCTTTACGATGCTGTTTGGTCACCAAAATTCTCAAACCTCTGAGGCTTTTTCAGAACAGTCTTATTTATTACATATCAGATTATAAAGGGCTGAATAAAAAGGGTTTGTCCTACATTTAATTTTTTTTTCATCATCATAATTTATCACATGAAATCCTTACCAAAATACACTGGAATTTGTTGCTATAATGGGGAGAAAAGGTCAAAATGTTGAAGGGGTAGAATTTCTTCTGAAAGTAAAGCCCCTAAGTGGTAAATGAACTGAACGCTGCTTTCTCAATCTGCTCACCATGCAAAGCACCTTTATGGTAGAACCTCTCTAACCCAGCTGCACAATCAATGCGCACAAATACAAACACTGGTACTAAGGTCAGCAGGCAACTATAGGGTGCTTTTCCGAGACGGGAGAGAGAGGAGGTTGGAAGCACACCCTCAACTTTCCAAACGGCAAGAAGAGCACTTTTCCTGCTGAGCCACAGTCATATAAGAAAAAGAAGCTGGCGTCTGCTGACTGCCTTTTAAATTTGCTATAAAAAATATCAAATTAAGCCGCACAGATCTGTGAAATGCGATGGTTCATAAAACCCCACAGTTCATCATAAGAGGCTGTTTGAAAAACAGGCTTACAGGGGCTGTTAAACAATTTGATGTTAACTGGCATAAAAATAGTAATTAGGCGATAATTCTTATTAATTGAACTTGAGAGCAAAGAAATTATGTTTGTCTGCTGCCAATTCTTTGCACCATGGGCTCCTGCTGCTGCTCTGACTCAAAATGAAAGTGATTCCTGTAGATCTCATTAGCTTTCAAAGAGCCCCCAGTGATTGAAAGTCTTTTTAGAGCATTTGACCTCTTACGTCTTCTGCCACAACGCAGGCCTATATGTTTTTACGTTTTAATCAAAGAATGAGATTTTTTTTTTCTAATGCAAGTGAGAACATTTGTGCTGAAGATATTTCGTCCTTTGAAGACACTGAGGTACTGCTGATCCAAAAACAGGAGCCCTGGAATTATGAATTTTGCTCATGGTTGTCTTGAAGATAGCACTTTGAAAACCTATTCATACCCGTTGATCTTTTCACGTTTTGTCACAAACGTCAATGTGCTTTGATGTGATTATATATGCCAGACAAAATAGTACATGATTAGCTCAAGAGAAAATGATTCGTAGATCTCAAATTTAAAGAAAAAATTACAAGTGAATAAGGTCCAATTTTGTAATTTAATCAAATATGGATATAAAACCAGCTGTTCTGTGAAGGACTCAGAGGTTTGTTGGAGAAAATTAGAGGACAAGTAGCAACATATAGACCAAGGAACACAGCAGGTGGATTATGAAGAAATTTGTGGCGACAACTACAACTAAACCGGAGTGGTTTTTACAACTTTAAAATCTCACAGCCCATTATCTGAAAATGGGAAAAGGACAGCACATTGCAAACCCACCAAGACACAACTGTGCACTTGAACTGGTTGAGTGAGGACAACATTAAGCTCTATGTGGGTGATAAAACCTTACACGACTGTAAACCTTTAGCACGCTGAAACACGGTGATGGGTTAGAATGGTCACTTCAAGCACAAATATGAAGGCAATCAAAAACTTGTAGCAAGCAACGGCAGTTGTTATGGGGAAGATGTGCAGACATAGCCGTTTGACGGCTTTAATGAAACTAAATAAACCTGTGACAGCTATAGAGCCACGTCAGGCGAGGGCCAACCGAAATGCATTTCCGTGGATGTTTGAAGCACAAAAGCATGAAGAAAGGAGGGGGAGAAAACGTGACAATGAACAACATGTCAAGAGACCTTACTGGTCTCTTGATAAATGAGGCGATTTGGTTTGGAGATGGTTTTGTTCTGAAGGCCTTAGAAGGTTCTGCTAGAATAGAATACTCTCACCCAGGGAACCATTCAAGAAACGATCTGCACGGGCTGCAAGCCTCCAGCATTGCTCTTCACAGATGATGTGCATCCAGTTGGATTATAGCAGATCTTAATTGCCTTTGGATGTGTAAAACTCTAAGTGTAATCAAAGCAGAATGTGATTGAACAAAGTATTGATTGAGGGTACAAAGAATAATATTTCCTCTCTCAATTTCCCTTCAATTATGCACAATATTGGTCAAAATAAATGAAAACTAAACGGTCTTAGCCCCACCTCTCCTTCTTTCCTTAAAAATCCCCCTGGCTCACTCAGGGGGATTAAATATGGGAACAGCCTGCGGCACTGGCGAAAAATAGTCCACGATCCGCGGCTGCCCACTGATGCGCAGCAGTAATGGTGGTCTGACGCAGAGGGGCGCACTTCTCCCTCCAGGTGCGTCCGCCTCCCCATCCCCGCACCTTCCCACATCCCAATCGCTGCTGCTGGTTGTGGCCGCTACCAGCCCACCGCCACCACTTCTCTTCCTCCTCCTCCTCCTCCTCCTCTTACTCCTCCCTCTTCTTCGCAGCGGAGAGCCGACTTGATGCGCATAATAAATCATCTCTGCAAGATCCCTCTGCGAGCCCGGCTTCAGAAAGACGCGTGTTGGATTTGGGAGCGTAAACAGAGGGGCGAGAGGCGAGCCTCGTAGCTACAGCAGGCGCGAGGAGACGCTTTAAACGCGATTCAGTGCCGCGAACAACGTGGGTGTCGCGTGCGTGCGTGCGCGTGTGTGTGAGAGAATGACTGAGCGAGCGCCTGTGAATTCTTCTTATTTATTTATTTATTTATTTCATTTATTTTTCGTATAGGGAGTGGAGGAGAGGAGGCAGAGCAGCGATATGAGCCGCATGTGTTTGAGCCTCCTCGCCACCGGCCAGCAGAGACTCACTTTCACCTGTATGAACGACCTTGCATTTGTGACCGAAATTTTCCCGACCACCTTATTTCCATGGAGGATCAATTTGTCGTTTTTTTCTGCGAGGGCTGAATTTAACTCCCGCTGGTCTCGAGACACTTCTGAGCAGGAGGTAAGACAAAACAGCCTCAGTGCGTGCCTGTGTGTGTGTGTGTGTGTGTGTGTGTGTGTGTGTGTGTGTGTGTGTGTACGTGCGCGTGTGTCTATGTGTGGAAATTAGTGAGAAATCATTGGTTATTTGGGCATTGAACCGCTTGTTTAAAACTGATTCATTAATGAAATGCCTCGAATTTGATCAGAATTGTGTGTTCAGATTGGAACAGCGTCACGTTCCCTCCTATCCGCAGCCTTTTCCTGATCCGTGAAGGAAAAAAAGCTTTTAGAAATAACATAAAAATAAGAAAATAAAATAAAAGATCTCTATTTGTTAGTAGCGAGCTGCGTGTGTCTCAAACATTCTGCTTTTTCTTTGTCAGAGTGATGAAGGGATGCTAGGATTTCAGCCTCTCACCGCTCCTGGTGTGATGCCACACTGCAGCGAGGCTTCCACACCAAGTCTGAAACATATAAACCCACAGGACATTTCCAATTGATTGGATTGTAATAAAAGGGAGTTGAGCCTCAGGTTGAAATGAATACATGATGTCTGTATGTAGTGGGAGAAATCGATAGTGTTTTGTTAATGATGCTCCATCTGATGTGTTTTGAAGCAAAAGCACTTTCAGTGAATCTTTGTAAAGTATGCATTACTAAACTAAACTAAAAAAAAAAGGAGGTGCTGCTGACACACAGGCACATGAATGCAGCATGCAGGCAACAGTTCTTACCTTTGCAACATTCTCAAGTTAATTACATACTTGTGTGTCCCAGTTGCTGCTTGGATACTGCTTTGATGAATGAAGCCCAGGCCTTCAAAAGAATTTAAAAAAATTGCACACCCACTCTTCCTGCTGGGCTATTTTCTTCAAGCAGATGTGATGTTTGTGCATTACTGTGTCTGAATCAGTTAAACCCAGAGTTGGTTCCTCCTCATTGATCGAGAGTTAGAGGGATTCACCCCATGAGGCAAACTGCAACCATTAACATTATCCAGGAGTGAAAGCTGAAAGTGAGCACGTGTGTGTGTGTGTGTGTGTGTGTGTGTGTGTGTGTGTGTGTGTGTGTGTGTGTGTGCGTGTGCGTGTGCGTGTGCGNGTGTGTGTGTGTGTGTGTGTGTGTGTGTGTGTGTGTGTGTGTGTGTGTGTGTGTGTGTGCGTGTGCGTGTGCGCACGTGTAAATAATACAATTGGTTGGACACTCGTGTGCTTGTTTCAGAATGTGTGGAGCTTTGTACACATGTGTGTGATAAATCCATGATGGCCATAGTAGAATTATCAAGGTTTTTAAAGATTTTGAAACATGAAATTGCATGTGCTGTTAGAGCCCATAAGTTTTGAAACAGGTTGACTATCCCAAAGCAAATCTGTCCTAATGCTATAAGGCAGCCAGACCCACCACATTCATCACTGGACATGTAAATAAAACCCAAAAGAAATAATAACCACCTTTAGACTTGACAACTTTAGTTTTAATGCAGCGTTTATGTGAAGCTTTTGGAGTTCCACTAAACATTTATCTCTGCATCCGTGAACTTGAGCTTCTTGGAACTGGTGAACAAACACATTCTTGTATTCATATAGAAATATGAATACAGAAATATGTGACAAATATCTCCATTAAGACTAACCCACATTTTCCTCACTTTTTTCATTTCTTCATGCATTGTGTGATGTCTCCCTCAATCTCTGTGAGCTTTTACCATCACAGCTACTAGAATTGTGCATCAAATGTGGACATTCCCATTTTGCTGGCTGCTTGGCGCGTCCCTCTGACCTGGAGTGTTATGCTCGCTGTCGGTGTGTACAGTTAGCGCAATCACCAAAATCTGGTCCGCTTGTAAAATTCGGCAGAGACCGCTGGTGGACCCTAGAGGGTAGATGCAGAGGATGAAATTTAGGTCACACAGGGTTAACTGTTGAGTGAAAAATAGAAAACAGCCAAGCAGCTGGGAAGTGTTTTTACTCTTAGTGTAAGAAAAATGTAGCCTGTTAAATGCTAGTGTTCAGCAACAGGTGGGAGAGGGGCCATCAAGCAGGTGAAAACTGAAAACTCCAGTCATTGTGGCAGTTTCCCCAGCATCTTGTATGCTTAAAAGAAAAGACTTGACTGAGAATAATAATACGTTTTAAATTGTACGCTTTTCAAAACCTTGGCTTGCTATTGCACTGGTAGCCAAGCCTGTAGTTTGTCATAATGTCAGCATATTTTATATTATTTATTACATTGACCATAAGAGTTAGAAGAGAAGGCATTTAATATTGATTACCGCCTTTCAGAGTCTCACAAAAACAAATACTTAGCTTATGCATTCTAAAACTACTACTGCTCCACTGTGGAAATACAGAATCCACAGTTGGATTCTGTATTTCATCTCTACTTCAAACAGTACAACCTTAACCTGCACACAGTTTACTGTTAACCTTTTAAATTTCCATAAAGGATTCCGTAGTCAATCAACTCGTAAAACATGCAAATCTGCAAATCATTTTTCTGTATTACTTTCTTTGATGAACTTGAACGCTGAATCATTTGTATTTAAGATATAATGAAACTGAAACTAATTATTCTTGGGTGACTAAAGATTTTTTGAACAATTTGTGGAGAAAAAAGACATTTTATGGTTTTCTTGACACGTACAGTAGATCACCTTAGATCAGGCAAAGCAGGGAAGCTATGAAACTGACCCTGATTATTTCACACTTAACAGACAAATGATATATTTTCACAAAGAAAATAAAAAGATAGCATGAGTAGGTAAGAGATTAGGTTTGTTACCAAGTCCAGGTTTGATTAAAATATGTACTTTACGTTGTGAACAAGAGCTGAAAAAAAGTGGAATCCCTAAAAGTAATGAAATACCAGTTTAATCAAGAATTGTTCACTTTTTCACTACTGCTACTACAGTGTTAGCCAACATCACAGAAATATTATTTGCCTGTTAACCATCTTTCATTATTTGTTATGGTTAGTTGATCCTTCTCAGCTTTGTTGTATTTTCAGGCATCACTGCTTCAGAAAAAACTATGAATGGCTGATGATGACTATTAATCTTTGTTTCTGCACATTTTTAGCACATTTACACTTTATGCTGGTCCAAAAAAAAAAAGAAACAGAAAAATGGTGTGAGCAAATTTACACCTTAACTCCCTGAAATCTAAGGCCTCTACAAAATTAAATCAAACTGAAACTGAGAGGGAAAGAAATGTGTAAAAGAAGAAATCTCCATATCTTGCAAATCTCCCAATTTTAGTTCCATTAAAAAAAAACATTGTTGATCTTTTTCTTCAGCATTTGTTTAACATTTGATTCATAGTTCTCTGTATCTACTGTATGCACCTTCACCCTTTGAACAGTGATGTTATTGTATCTGTCAACTTGCACAGTCAGCACAGTCACAATAATCCTGACTGCAGAAGGACATCTGTGGAGAGTCCTGGTGGACCCCAGTTGGTTGGAACAGATGACGAAATTGATGTCACACAGACTTTGTGGTGTAGCAGACAGTAGAGAGGACTGGGAGGTGTGAATAAGCAGCACAGGACTTGCGCTTTTACAGTAGTACCACTACCACTGAAAGTTGTGCTGTCTGCATTCATCCTGCTGCTAGACTAATATTGAGCGATCAAAAATGCTTTAAAAAGTGGCACCATCTGTTCCCGATAAAAACCCCCTTTTCAAATCCAAACCGTAACTTGCAAAGTTGACAGGAGAGCGATATCAACTGCATTCCCACCAATCCGCAGTGCTGGAGGTGCCAGCAGTTTGCACAGTGTGCATGGGCCTATCACTGAGGTAAGGCATCCAGGACTCTTCTGAAGAGAAAGCGTACCAATCCAATTTTGCAGACTTTGGGGGAAGGAAAAAAAAAAGTCTGAGCAAACATGAAAGGTAGGGAAGAAAATCCTGGCTGAGACCCCACATGTCTGATTTGACATCCGGGCAGCTGGCAAACAATTAGGCCTTCCATAAGTAGTACTCTGAACCAGACTTGCCTCAGGATTAGGCCACAAATGAGCTGCACATCATGGATTATGTCTTCTAAATGGAAAGGGAGAAAGAGCAAGTAAGGGAGAGAGAGAGTGTGTGTGTGTGTGGGGGGGGGGGGCTCCAATACTGTATGTGGTGGTGCACATGGTTAGAAAGCAAGTTGAGTGTGTAGGTGTGTGTGGGCTGTGTGACATTCAGCAGATGGATGTTATTATCTGTCCCTGGCCTATCTTGAACACCTCTAGAGGAGACTCTGTGTGTATTCCTGTGCACAGATGAGCTTTATTCATGCACACGGCTTCATGCAGGTGCAGACTAATGTACTCAAATCTCCATATACTCCGCACATGCTGCACCGCTCACTTAACTGCTGCGTTATTGCCTGTTCTCCATTGTGTGTACGTTTGACATTTCATAATTGCATCATTACTTGCTCAGTGCATCGCAATTTGCAACACGCGCTTCAAGCAGACAGACTCTTGCCCTTGATTATGGACCTGAGTGGAATGGGGTTCCTCATCAGGCTGTCTTGATTCGCCCCAGCATGTGGGGAGACACATGCTGCTGCGGGTGAATCTAATTGATTGGATGGCACCCAATTCCCAGGTCCAAGTCTCCTCAGGCAGCCGGCATGGATCCGTCCAAGTGAAGGATGAGCCGAGGCGTCGGTTTCCCCGCTAATAGATTGGCATGTTCTGCCTCCCATATGCCTCAAATGTCTCTGAGGGCAGCTTGGCCACAATGCAGGGCACAATGTGGCATTGTCACTAGTTAGAAAAGTGAGAATGCGTTGAGGTTTTGAGCATTTGACACCAAACCTCAGCTTTCGGTTTGTCCCAGGTACGTCGTACAAACAATGCAAACAGTAACGTTGAACACAGACTCCGCTTTGCGCCAAAATAGTATTGAGGTTACTTATTCGAAGAGGAACAATACTTAAGCTTACTGCACCTTTTGACAGCACATGGAAGAAAATGTAATCTCAAATGAACATCCCACAAACCTTGTGCAACTTAAGCAAACTGAATAACGCTGACAAATGGAACATTAAACATGGCCAGATGTTGGGGTACCCAGCCAAAAATGGGTGATGAGGTTGAGTTCTCTGAAATCAGAAAGTTTGTTTGCAGGGGAACTTGTCAGATGGGAAGTTGGCAAACCAGTCAGATGGGAAGTTGGGGTAATCTGGAGGAATAGCTCACATTCACAGTCAGTTTATCCACACATCTCTACAATGTTGCCTTTGTTGAGTTGCCTTGATAAAAATGTCTAACTACCACAGAGATACACTTTTAAATTATTTAGTAAAGTTCAGAAAAACATTGAAGATAGCTGTATGTCATTTTGGTTATTGTCTGAATCATGTAAGTAGTAGTGTAATTCAGCCATTTAGGTAAAAAGATAACTTGGGAATGTTTCTTGATGGACTTATTTGTACAGTGAGTTGGAAATTATGAGCAACAATCTGGTCCATGTGAAATGTATTCAGCAGCACCTCTGTTCAGTTCTTGAATTTCTGCTAATTTTGTCATATTTTCATTGTGAACGGTGAACAGCTGGAGTCAGTGAGACTAGTTTCTGGTCAACTCTTGTTTGTTCCAGTTTGGGTCTTCAAAAAATAATGTTTTAAGACCCAAACGACTTAACTTCTTTAATATAAAGAGTTTTCTAACATTGATATATGAGGTGTGTATAACATTTACTTTATGTACGTCAATTATAAATTTGATTGTATGAGATGGTCCCTGCTGCTATACTCTTTCATATGTTAATCATATGTTAATGTGATGGAGCCATAACTCTGCAGGTTGCTAATATTTAAACAAAAAATGTAAACTTTTCAATCTGGCATGTTTGCTGTAGCTGCAGGAGCTTCATGTTGCCTTTTTAAATTCCTCAGACATCAGAGTGTCAACCTTTAAGATGCTTCTTTCAAGTTTTTGTGCCACTTGACTTTTAACTGCTTGATGTAGCACGACTTGCATTACGTCTTATCGACGTCCTTCAGCTTCACCTGTTTGTCTGCCTTATAGGCAAAATACCTCAAAACAATGCTGTTGCTTTTACCTTTTTATCTGAAGAGGATGGCGAAGGCTGTTCTCCAGAAGTACTTAAATAAATTTACAGCACTTGTTCACTGTTTTGTCAGCCATCCTTGTTCATTTGAACGGCTGGAAGACTGAGCATCTGCACCCATGTAGCGACATTATGCTTCACCTTTGGAAGATGAAAATGACTCAGTTTATTTTGATTATGATACAATTGTTTATTTTTTTTCCTTTTTTAGTATTATTTAAATAGAAATGTACTGCAAATGATTTTGAACTCCATATCCCTTGAGTGTGCATTTTTGAGATAGAGCTATATAACGTCTAATGTCTTTTTATTTCATCAGAGCAACTGTCAACTGAATTGTAACTTCAGTCATCACCCTGTAATCTCAGGCATCACTTCAATAAGACAGCATTCTCATTTTAAATTTTTATACAACAGATATTAAATTTGTGGCTAAATGTATTATTTTTAAAACAATCTGGATTTCTAAGCTAATGTAATTCTTAGCCCCAGTAAAACTCTTTACACAGTTCAATTTAATAGAAGTTTAACACATTCAGTCAAGGCTTCAGTTAAAAAACTGGACAGTAATAACCTGGAAAATCATTTCCCATTGCATAGATAAAAGTTTGCTTTAAATAAATCTGTGGCCTCACAAAGTCATTTGAAGTGACCTGTCAAAGTAGGGCCCCGCACACCACAGTTGACATCCTGCATGTCTGTTTGTTCAACTTGCTTGATTCTTTTTTTTTAAAGACAAGACTTATTATATAAAACAGCTGGCATTTAGAGGTTTTTAACTCGAAATGCTTGTTTCAACAGGTCACGCTCTTTTCTCTCTGAGAACGCAAGTGCCATTTTAAAGCTTATTGGATGAAAGTCTCATTTACCCCTGGCTGCCAAAGATGACGCTGCCATGGAAACTGCTTCTATTGCTATCAATCATCGACCGTCTGACAGGTAAAGCACCTTTTCATACAAATGATGACTTTTTTTTTTGTCCTTTGGACATTCACAGTTGTGGTATAGTGGGTGAAGAGATGTCAGAGATGATAGGAGGCTCCGGTTTAGAGGAGTGCTCATCAGTATTGACTTCCATTCACACTGCAGACAGAATACTCTCAATCTTTTTCCTCGCACCGCTGAGATTATAACCCGATGGGGAGATATGATGCTTTTATTCTATAATCTTTTCCTGGGCAAAACACTGAGCACAAGCTTCCCCACCTCTGTCAGTGAAATGTATTGGTAATAAAAGTCACAATCATTCTTTTCACAAAGAATAAACGATAGAAATCACTCCTCTGAGTCCGTCTTCAATAAATTTTGCAGCACAGTTTGGTGATCAAATTTTGAAATAACCTTTTTTTCCTACATTTTATATAGTAATAGTTTTATTTGGTTTATGCATATCGACACGATGTATGTTTTTAAAGTAAAACAAAAAAGACGCTGATTTAATAATGCACTCTGATGTTGATTTTATTGAGTTTATCTGTTTGGATACTCATGGATGTCACTTCCAATATTTTCTGGGGTTTTTTCATACTCATATTATTAGTATTATTTTTGCTTCAGAATGCCTTAAAAACAATTAGAGCATCAGTTCTGTCAATGTGGATTTCCTTCTTCATGCTCAGGCAGTTTTGTGTTTCTCTGAAAGATTGTCTGGACAGTGCGTCATATCACGGTCCGCGGTGGAGGATGGAACCAGCCGACCTGTTCATTCCTGTTGACTCCATAGAAGAAGAAGCCACCCTGACTTGTGATGCTAAGGGCACGCCTTCTCCTCAGTACCGGTAACAGCTCATTTACCTAACTGAAAATTAATTTATTTTCAATGTAATACCAATGGTGCCAAAGCTCTGCATTTAAGGATGCAATTATTACCATTTTTCACAGAAATAAGAGATTTCTATTTCATTATCAGCAATTCAAATGAATTTTTTGCCATTTGTTTTATTTCTTTCATTTGTGGAAATGTTACATTAGAACTTCAATCTTTTTTCTTTTCTTTTTTGTGTGTAATTGAAAGTTGCATTTAAAACAGGTTATTTGAAATTCAAACTTACTAATATTACATCTGAGTTTCAAAATGATGTGGACATTTGTCCACATCATTGGACAAATGTCCAATGATTTGGACATCAATCATTGGACATGATTGTCCAATGATTGATGTGGTTTTTAATACTAAGTGTTATTTTCTCTTTTAAAAATGTATTGATGTTAATGAGCACAGATGGTACATATATATCCTGTGAGAAAATGCTGGCTCCACTGATTATGTTGCAAATAGGCACGGGTCAGTATGAGATTATCAAAGCATCACGTCTTTCATATGATTAATCACATTTTTGATTTAATGTCTTTGTCTGAAATAAACAAGTGTTATTTTTATTGCTAATAAAAGCTAACACCATATTGATTAACATCAGTATTGGCCCAATCTACATTTATATAATGACCACTTTTGCAATACAGAATCTCTGTTGAATGCTTCATTAAAGTTAATAAAATCAGTAACTTACATGCTTAAAATTCTGTGTTTTTGAAGTCCAGTAAAATAATACACTGTTTCATCTGTATTCTTTTTGTAACATTCAGTTTTGTTGTGTGGAGTCGGGCCAAAAGGTCAAGCATGATTTCATTGGTCTGTAACTCTTTCTTCCAGAAGGTTTGTGAAGATCTCACCCAGATCTAGATAATTCTTTCTTTGAAAGAAATGATTTCTGTTTTATCCATGTTATTCCTGACAATGCTGCTGGAGGTTTGTTTATGTTAGCAACTTCTAATAAAATAGCTGCAGGAAAGTAGTTTGTTTGGTTTCTGGTGAGGAATATGTTATAAATAACATGTTAGCAATTAGTAATATCTTATTTTTGGTTGTGTTTGAAACACCCAAGCACATATCGGTGGCTTGTCAAAGCTCAGTCATGTGTGATTTGCTTGTTGTGCTATTTGTGGCTGCACTTTTGATCAGAAGAAGGTTAATATGTGGCTTCAGCTAGTGTTTGTCAATGATGGATTTTATTATTTTCTCCGATTGGTTACCAACAGATGAGAAAGTTGAACAGTGTAAAATTAAAGTGACCACCAAAATACCAGTAGTTATGTTAATTTTTAATTTTAAACTGAAGCCCATGGATGACAAAAATCCTTATTCCACTGCCTGGGGTGTAACATTAACAGTCCTGCTGATCAGGTTTGATTGCAGGTTTCAGAAGCTCGTTAGCTGTTATGTATTAGATTTCTAAACAAACTGTAAATTATAAATTTGTTAAACTGTCAAACTATAACACTTTGATTTGTCTGAAATGGGTCCGTATGCGAAAATTGTCTTTCTGAATTGCATTTATTCTGGGAGAATAAAAGTAACCCAGGGCATTAAGCAATTGTAAAGTTTGCCCATACCTAACGCCATTGTAAATCATCATGAACATCGCTAGTTTAGTTATGTTAAGTATATTTTTTTGTGATTGCACAGTTAATAAATTTCGTATTCAGCTATCAAATGTACTGTAATGTAAATAATTACTTAAATGGACATTTTCTTTGGATATACTTGCTTTGCAAACTAATGTTGCCTAATATCTCAGGGGTCTTTCAAGTCATGCAAATGCACAAAATGCTATATTCAAGTTAGTGGTGGGACTTGATAAAGCATTTTCTTAATAGAGTTAATGGCTGGGTTTGTAATTAATTCATCACAATTAATGGCATTTTAATCAAAACCATGTACCGACAAAATATTCAACATTTTCAATTACAAAACCTTTTTGCTGCTAAATTAGGGTTTATTGTTTTTACTGTTATTTCAGTCGTTTATTCATCAGATTGGTCCAAAGTGCTATATGCTCATTCAGCTTTCAAGTGTCCCTAATAATTCTTGTAGCTTCTTTGAAAAAATACTTCATTAAAATGTGGACACATTAATGTTCTACATGTATGTACTGCTGCAACATGTATCGCATTGTGGTGTTATTTTAGGCTTGAAAAACTTCTGTAATGGGCTAAATCCCTTTTGGACAACTTGCACACAGCAATAGACATTTCCACCGTCACCTTAGATTGTTTTCAGAAGCAAATATTACCCGCTGATGGGCCAAGAGAAGCAATCTTTGTCGTCCATTGCTATGGTTTGCACCAAAAATACAATAAACAGGTTCTAGCTTGTGACTTTTGCATGTAAAAAAATTGATTAATTGCTTTACAATTTTTAAAGACTGAAAATCATGTAGTTAATTAATATAAATTATTGCGTGAAAGTCCCGGCCATAATTCAAATCAAATAATAATAAGAAGAAATTAAAAAAAATCTCTCATTTTGCTAGTGGCTACCCACTCTGACTGAGTCAGCTGCAGTCATTTACTTGGTAAAAAAAAAAAAGTTAATTACTCAACTCTACTTTTTTGTGTGTGAAAAAGATATGTGTTCTCCCTTCTATTCATTTTCTCCTAATTAGATTGAAATACATATAGACACTCTAGGCGGTGCTGTCATTATGGCTCTACTAACTCATATTGACTAACACACCACCAATCTGCCTCTTTTTCTCACCACCAGAGATTAGGGGGATACACGCAGCATCCTGATGATCGCCTCTTTTATTAAAACACCATGAGAACAATGCAGATTGCTAGACGCCAGTTGGCACCGAGAGCCATTGATTACAATTGTCTTCTGTGTTTAGCATTGCATTTACTGCAGTGGGAGCTGCCGGCCACCTGAGCTGCATTGGTAGTGCCGTGCAGTATGTGCACTCATTATTTCAGGCTTTTCACATCCCGTTCGCCTAAGACCAGGTATTTCCATGTAATGATTAAAGGTGAGATGTTTAATGTGCTGTCTCGTCAGACTGGCTGTGCAAGTGTCTGCGTGCCCCCACAACCTTTCTGGCACAACTCTTGAAGTGTAAATGGGCTCACATTGCTTCCCCAACCCCCATTTTTTCCTCTTCTTTACCTCTTTCTTTTCCTACTCTGTTACTCCCAGAGATATGACTTTCATTCTGTGCACACAGCAGCAGCATAATAACTCAAGGGAGAGAACCGGCTCGCCTCTTTAAAAAGAATAATCTTTCTACAGCATTCTGAAAATGTGTCTGAGCTTCTTATAATCTAAGTAGGAAGGGGGACTGTAACATTCACTTGACCCGCGTTTTGTACGCTCGGGCCCGCGCCGCGGGATCATTCGGAAGACTCGACTTTTTTTCTGCACCTGGAAGGTCGGTGTGTATTCAGAAAACAAATTTATAGCAGAGTTGTTTGATTTTTTTTTTTTCCTGGTTGCCAGTCAATCCTGGTAGCGCAGAGCTTCAGAGGCTCTTCAGAGAAGGTCAAAAAGAGGTGAAAATCATGGCTTAGGGTCAAAAAGCTGAATTCAAGTAGTCGGACCAGACACCCACACTTATGCTACTAGTATTGCTCATAGTATAAGGAAACGCTTGGGTGTTTAGTGTGTTGCTTTAACAAGAGGAAGGTTTGAAGTTGGTTCTTTCAGCAGTATAAGGTTTCTATAATGTGGCAGCACGTATATATACCTTCTGAAATTAATTTGAAAGTTAGATTTAAATCTTTTGGAAAGCCTGCCTTTATAGCTTTTATTTCTTTTATTTCCACTTCAGGAAAGCAGAATATATGAATATAGGTGATGGTAAGAAATGGATGTTCTCTATGGTGAGAGAAAAATGATTGAACATCCATAAAAGGTGCCCTGTCTTTGAACCCATGTATGCTCTTTTTTTTTAAAACCACAGTCAAAAGGAGATGCATAATGGCATTGTGGCTGAGAATGGAATAGAAGAATTTCTCTATTAAAATATGAAAAATGATGTAACCTGATGCTTGAGTTCTTTCAGGTGTCTCTTTTATTTAATAGCTCAAACTTACTGTGCAAATATTTACATATCACATTCCCATGCCGACATGTGACAGAAGAATGCAGCCGAGAGAAGAAGTTAAAAAGGCGTTTTTTGTTGCATCAGCTCACTGTTACCTCACACCAAGTGCTAATGTTGAAAATGATAAGTCAGAGGCGGGTTGGTGTCACTTTATGTTAATATGACATGACAGAGAGGAGGTGATTACAGCTAAAGTGATGATAACCTCCAAAACCGTGATCTTTGACTATCCTTAAATAGTAGGGAATGGCTTTGTGTGTGAGATACTGGAAAATTAAAAATTAATGATCTCTGTGGGAAGCAGGGGACAGTGCAGCAAGTGGTGTTGTAGCTGAATAAAAAAGATAGAATACAAAAAACAACTGCAAGATTTTTTTTTAGTCCTAACATGTCCAAAACCGCATGCGGTTGGAAATTCTGCGCGGAGTGTTTACCTATTTGTGATTTGCAAATTTAGTTTTGCCCGTTTATGTAAATGGTAAATGGACTGAACTTATATAGCGCTGTATCTGATCATTTTTGACCACTCAAAGCGCTTTACACTAGAGCCACATTCACCCACTCATTTATACACAGCTTGGTAGGCAATTTGGGGTTAAATGCCTTGCCCAGGGGCACATCGACATGTGGCAGGAGGAAGCTGGAATCGAACCTATAACCTTCCGCTCACAAGACGACTACTCTACCCACAGAACCAGTTCACACCAAATGTCATGTCAAGGCACTTCAAAAGATCAATACATATAGATGCATATCAATAAATTAAAATACCATTGAAAAAATTAATTGAGTAATTAATTAATATAAATGTATTAGACACAGATTAAAATATGTTTTTCATTTGTTTTAACACGGCTAATTAAAACACAATATTCAATTCTAATAAAATTAGATGATTACATAAGACATAAAAAAAGGAAAAGTGTGTCCATTTACTGAACTTGGACTCCATGTGTTTATTACATCTCAGCTGGGAGGACAAAACACAGCATGAGGGGTTAAGATGGATCCACCAATTTTACGCCCCTGATGCACCCTCAGATGTAGTATTGAACCTGTAACTAATCTGTCATAATAATTAGATTTTTTTTGGAAAAACAAAGTGACCTAACCAAGCCATAAAAATGTGTTCATATCTTCAGAATTTGTTATTTACTATTTACTGAACAGTCATTTTTATTACATTATGGTTATTTGGAATAAGAACAAAGGGATTTAATCAATAATTTTGCTTTTTGAAACTTGCAATTTGATTTCCAAGTTAAGCTACTGACCTGGTCAGTTACAAATCCATCTCTGGGTTATTAAAAAAGGGCAGAGGGCAATTTTATTGTCAGTGTAGCTGTGGAATGGACATGTAATCCGGCATGCAGATCAGTTTTCCAGTGGGACAAAGCGCTATGAGGCCGATAGCGAGTTTGCAAACACTTGTGGCCCATCAAACAAGAACCACGGCCAATTGCTTGGTATTATTCACTGTGCTCAATCCCAGTCCTTTGGGGATCATGTGGATCTTAGCAGGCTAAAGCTTGATAGAGATGAAGAGGTACATCAGAAAATGTTTGAGACGTTCTGCCACTTTGAACTTGTTCCCTAATTGGCGATTTAATATTTAATTATAGGCAAAGCCTGCTTACTCTTTTCAACTTAAGCAACTTGTTATTAAGCTGTCTTATGATCTAACCTTCTTACTTGATGATTTTAAAAATATATATTACACGAGAAACATCAGCAGAAGAGCAGCTTTGTTTGAATTCTGAGTGAATTGAAATTCTGTGTATGTTAGAACAGCAAATATGAGAGAAGCGAGCAGATGTGAAGAACTGGTGAAAGCTAGAATGCTAATGATATGCAGTGATGCTATGAAAATGCCAACTAGTATGCAACTTATCCGAGGTTATTTGGTGACTTTTAGCTTCATTCCTTTGCCAATGCTAAGTGTGAAAATCAATTTAAAAAAGGTGTGAAGGAAGAAGCAGGAAATGCGTGTGTGTCATGGGGTGGTAGGATGTGGTAGGGTCGCACAGTAAGGAAGGAGTTGTGCGGTTACAAAACAAGGTTTTAGATGCATTCCCTGACTTAAGAAGATGTGTTAATGCGTTGGCAGGAAGTGATTAATGGCAAACATGATACCAATATAGTTTGATGTTCATTTAAAAATTCACTCAAGCCTATGGTGTCTTGAAAAAGTACCTACACACACTGAACATTTAGATATGGATACAACTCTAAATGTTATAGAGCCTGCCATGTCTTTAATTGGGATTGGAAATGTTGAACCAAAAATGAGCATAATTTGCATTTAGTTTTACAAATAAAAAATCCAGCTCACTGTACTGTGATCACCACTAAATAAAAATCCAATAGGACAAATTGCCTGCAGAAGTCACCCTGTCAGAGGTCATCTGTATCTCATTTATTCTCAGTGTAAATATGGCTGCTTTATGTAGGCCACAGAGGTTTGGTAGACACATTGGTGGAGAAAACTAAATAAGGAGGACCAAAGAGCACACCAGACATAGTCAGCTATGAAATTGTTGAGAATTTTGTTGAGAACAGGGTCTCATGATAGTACAAAATCTATCATCTTGGCCTATCTGCAAACTTACCAAGACCCTCTGTCCACCTGAGCTCAGTTGCCAGACATGGAGAACAATAATCCGAGATTATGTGGATGCTGCTCTGTGGTGACAATGAGTCTGGCATGAGATTTTGTGTAGTTGAGTGGTCATAGTCCACTGTGCTGTCTTACCTGGTTTGTTGAAGTTCCTGACTGTTGTTAGCTGGTGTGGGACAGGATTCTTGATGGGCTTGGAGCTTGCTCTGGTTCCCTGTAGGGTGTCCATCTTTGCTCCAGGGTGTCTCTGAAATAGTCACGGTTCCTGCAGTGTCATTTGGCTGTGGTACCTCTGGGGTTCAAGTTTAGGAGTGGGATAGTGAACTTGGGTGGGATAGTGAACTTGCTTACTTGGGGTTTGTTACGTTGGGGTGAGTGGCCCTGGGGCTGTAAGACTTGGTCCACCTGCCAGGAACTACTGGTTCTTGTCCTGGCTAGTCTTTGGGGGTCCTTAGAATCCCAAAGAGTCTCTGCTGTTGTAGTGTAGTTAGCGATACAATGGGGCAGCGGTCAGTTATGGAGCCCACCTCCACTAGATTCAAGCTGATATCGCTCTAATATATGCAACACCATAAAACAGTAAGGTATAGATATAAACCTTGTTGGCATGAAGGGACACAACCATGCAGTGCTCCTCCTGGGTGGTTTTTGAAGTTATTCACTGAAGCTGTGTTAAATATAAATGCATGCTACACTTTTAAAATTTTGATTTGTACAAATTTTCCTTCCACTTCACATGTGAAAGTTTGTGTTGGCCTTTCACAAGAAATCTCAATGAAACACATTCAGGTTTGTGTGTGTAAAATGACAAAATTAAAAGCAGCCCATAAAGTATGAATTCCTTTGGCAGGGCCTGTATGTCTGCCACATAGTGAATGTCTTCTTCCACCATTCTGAGTTGTGCTTCCCATTCACGCCTTGTAACACCACCTTGGTTGCGAAAGAGATGGACCACGCATTTTGCCGCCGACTGATGATGTGTTTGCCCTCACAGATGGTCACTAAACGGGACTCTCATAAATCTGGGCCTGGATCATCGGCGGCGTCTGTCTGGGGGCAACCTCATTATAGGCAATCTGGACCGCTACCAGGACGTAGGGATGTATCAGTGTATGGCCTACAACACTGTAGGAGCTATACTGAGCAGGAGAGCAAGTCTACAGTTTGCTTGTAAGTCAATTAATATGTCTGGCACTTTTACTCAAAACTACAGCAAAGCTGTGCTTATAAAATGAAACATTTTTGGAAAAAAGCAATGCAGCTGATATGTTTCAGGATTTAATCTCTCACAGACTCTGTGGTTTCACTCTTTCCATAAACCTGTCAATGCCTTTTCTCAGTTTTCATGTCATGCATTAGATAGCTATTCATTAGGCAAGTGAGCACTCCGACTTAATCATGCTTCCTGTGCACATTTTTCATGACAAGGTGCAAATTAAGTGAAAATGTCATTAGAAGAAACAAACACAAAGTCAGCTATACAGCTATAACACTCTAAAGCCATTGTATACGATTTTCACAGATGCAAATGCGAGGTGCTAAAAGATGTGGCAAAGGAAAACAAAGACAGAAAACGATTCAGAGGTTACATCATTCATTTTGGGGGGAAAAAAATATAATTATATATAGATTTTAGATGTTATGCAAAATGCTGACTTTGTAAGGTTGAGATGGTAACAGTGGATCACTAATAGTTGCTGCCATGATGTAGGAGGGTTGTTGTTGTGGCCTCTAATTACATTAAGCTTTTCATTCTAAGCATTGACTAAAACCTATTTTACAAATATGATAACAGGGTAACATTTAATAAATCGGCAGAATTTATCTTTTTATAGGACTGTGTTTAATAGCATGTTAAGAGTTTTTTCACTGAATGAAATCCACTCCAACAAAAGGACAAGTAGAACCTTATAATTTTTTACAAAACTCTTTTTGCAGTTTTTAAATTGCCGTCGAATGATTTAGAGGTCAAACCAGTGTCTTTAAAATGTTATTTATCTTCTGTGTTGCTAACTCATAAAAGGTATAAATCAACATTTTTACATCTTTACCTTTTTGTTAGGATTATAGATTGTTTAGTTCTAGAAATTTCTATGTCTCAAATTTGGGGAGAAAGAAAAGTTTCAAAGAATGAACCAAAAAAAAAGGACGGCTAAGCACGTCTCTCAGAGTTGCAGATGACTGATGATGTCACATAATATCAATGCGTTTAACAGGCGCCAAGACAAAACAGCAATTTCAGAGTGTTTAGTTCAAATTTGAGTTCATAAGAGGAAGACTTATTTGTGGTAGCTATTGACTTTCAGTCTACACAAAAATTAAAGAGCATGTGGTTAGACAAGCTCAGTTGTGTAAAACATAGTTGCTGTGAATGGAAGCAGCTGAAAGTCACTTCCTTCCTTATTTGTGACCATTTTAGTGTAAGCTGCTGTGAACTAGCTGTCACATTACACCGTCACACCATTCAAACGCTAATTAATTCATTTAAAATTAGTTTTCTGACAAAATGTTTATGATCTACACAACATTTAATTTCCCTTTGGGATTAATAAAGTATTTTTGAATTTGAATTTAAATGTTCTTTGTCCCTAAAAATTCACTACAAATGAATGTAAATAGCAGTGTTTGTTAGGAAGGTCAAAACATTGGTATACAGTCTGTCATTCATTTTCTTATACATAAAGAAAAACAAGTCCCGGCTACAGCTTACTACTGTTGATAAGTATGCAGTCGAGAAGATATTGCTTTTTTGAATGAGACCTGTTGCCATCAGATGTACTGACAAAGTGGACACCAGATAAATATGGTAAAACAACTGATTTTCCTACCACAGAAATTTTACGCAGACTAAAACTCACCTTGTTCGAGTTATGTTGTCACAGTGGCATGAGCTCTGTCCTCTTTCCTCATTGTTCCTTCTGCTTAAGATAAGATTCTAATTGTTTCATAACTCTGGGCCAAAAAGTATATTGAACAAAGACACAGTTTGTGGTTGGTGAGGAGAAATATCATTCCTCACCTATTTACTTTAACAAAAGCCCATCTACTTTTTCTGCATAAAAGATTTCAGTCCAAGAGGGAAAATAACAGCACTCACCATTTTCTGTTAACAATAAGCTGTCAAAAATCAACTTGACTTGTTCCAGTCAGATGTTTTTGTAAAGAAAATAGAAAGAAAAACATCTCTTTAAAATTATGGCATGCTGTTGCTTATGCCACTTCATACCATTAATCATATATAGATGTAGTTACCTTTATTTAATTATATTTTGTGGGTGGGGGGAGGTTATAATAAAGGTAATACAATTGTGATTTATTTGCAAGATATTTGCCATTTAAAGTTCAAAACCCGTTAAACTGCGACATATAAAAGGAAATTTTGGAAAAGTCTCCTCTGTTACTACAGCTGCCTAATGTGTTCACATAATTATTCCCCAGAGAAAGGCAAAATTCACTTTCCTATTGTCAAACATTGAGGTTTGAGGCCTAATAACATTTCAGACTGCCTGAGAGCACAGTATTTGTTCAAAAATAATTGAATCCAGGTGAATACAATTTGCCTAATAATATCACACACAGCAGAATTTAGATTAAGCAGCTTTTCTTTTCTCTGAAAGAACAGTTTTCATTTTCCATAGCAATGCATCAGTATTTTAAAGACTTCTGGTTTCACACACGCCTGTGTTTTTGCCTCCTTGATAGGGAACATCTAGAATCTGATGACTGAATGTTGCTTTTGTCTTTCCACAGATTTAGATCATTTCAAAGTTCACACCAGAAGCGCTGTTTCGGTCCGAGAGGGACAAGGAGTGGTGTTACTGTGTGGGACACCCACTTCATCAGGAGGTAGATACTCACAGACAATAATTTAAAAACGCCATCATAACAAGAAGTCTCCGATTAGATGGTGCACTCAAAATTGAAAATCAGAATGTCTCCTCAGGTGATGTTTTATTGTGTTTTTTTTCTTAAATAATCATAAATAGTAAAGAACTATTTCTCCATAGACTTCATGTAAAAATGTGCAAATTGCCCCCCCTCGCATTTGATGGACTTGATTAACATGTTAGTGTCTGCATTTTTTTGTGCAATCTGCTTTGTGAATCCACAAAAGAAATTAAGAAAATACAACTGCATAAACTTGGAGATGTTTCTCAGTCTTTTATCTAAATTGTACTTCCTAATCATGTTAAAAAATGATAAAGAACACTCATCAATAATAAAGTAAGATATTAAATCATGTCTAAGAGTGTTCATCGATTGTTTGTATGCCTGTTTGTTTCTTTCAGACCTTACATACGCATGGGTCTTCAATGAGTATCCATACTTTGTTCAGCAAGACAATCGGCGATTTGTCTCCCAGCAGACGGGAAACCTGTACATAGCTAAGGTGGAGCCCTCTGATGTGGGGAACTACACATGTGTGGTGATGAACAGCATCACAAAAGGCAAGGTTCAGAGCTCGCCCACATCTCTGATCCTCAGGACAGACGGTAAGATGCTGCAAACATTCATGACATTCAACAATTTTGTTTTGTTGTTTTTTTTCTTATTGATGTCTCTTTTGTCACCAGATTATCAAAGAACTCTTTTTGTTGTCCATCACTGCATTTAAGTCCCTAAGAACCAGTAGCTTGTCGTACGCAGTTAGTTTTCAACAAACAAATCCCCCGAATCTCCACCTTTGCTGACTTAGCCTCCACATAATTTGCGTTCCCCTTTAAAGACCTTCCTCCTGCTTCCACATGAATTTTCAGGATTGTTCTGTTCCCTGATATGGTTTCATAGAAAGAGTGAATAAAGATTGCCTCAGATGAATTAAACATGAGTCATACGTCACTGGACCATTACATTGAGTGTTCTGGTGGCTCAACCAGTTAGTTTCCACTCAGTGTACTGTACATGTAGCTGCATAAATTTAAATCCTATTGCATCACTGTCTGATCCCCATCTCCTGTGCCTTTCCCTGAATAATGATATAAACAATAAAACTGCCCACTCAAGCTTTGAAATAATAGATAAGAAGCTGCTGACTGAAAAAAACAAGACATTAATCCCCCTCCCCCACCTCCCCCACTTCCCTCGCTGCGATTTGAATTATTCCTCGCTGGCTCTGCACAACACCCAGTGACTGTACATTTAACTGATGTGCTGCGAAGAGTGTGCTCATTAGAGAATGTTTGTTCATTTTGTCTTTTATTTATCCTTAGTGCCATTGCTCGAACCCCTGTGCCAGTAGTATTGTGGGTAGGCCATAAATAATAGAAGACTGAGCAGGTTCTTGTGCTTGCTCCTTACAGGAGTGATGGGTGAATACGAGCCAAAAATAGAAGTTAATTTTCCAGACAATGTACCTTCTTCGAAAGGATCAACAGTTACTCTGGAGTGCTTCGCCCTTGGGAAGTAAGTCGAATTCCTCGAAGAGTGTTTTCAGGTTTTCTTTGCCCATCATTCCAGATGACAAACCTTCAGGTTTAAAAATATATATAAATAAATAAAAACATCCTCTGGTAATTATATTTCTCAGTGTGTGGAGTGGGGTGGGGTGGGGGGAAACAAGTCATGATTGGTTTTAAAACTCATGCTGAAAAGCTTTTATTTATTTTTTTTTTTCATGGTTAAATTGGGCTTAATCTGAACCATTCATCCACAAAAATACAGAGAAGACGCTTTTGTAGTCCATCAAATGCTTCATTATCGCTGGATTGTTACAACCTGAGCTAAGGTTTGCCTACTTTTTTCTGTTGCAGCCCCGTTCCAGAAATCACCTGGAGGAGGGCTAACGGAGTCCCATTTCCCAGCAAAGTCAAAATGAAGTATTCAAATGCAGTGCTGGAGATCCCGAGCTTCCAACAGGACGATACAGGAGGGTACGAGTGTGTGGCGGAGAACAAAATGGGAAGAAACACAGCTACCGGTCGGCTGGCTTTTTACGGTATGTGATTCTTTCCAGAAACACATCTGTTACCATCAGTAGGGCTACATATTTGCACAAATATTTAATTCATGTTTTCATGTAGATTTTGCATGCAGACGTTTGTTTGTCTGTAATATGAACAGAATCTGAAGTTTCACAATGAAAATTCAGCAAAAGCCTCAAGAAGGAACTGAAAAACATTCTAAAGTTCAACTATGGAATCTCAGTTCTTCAACTAAAAAAAAGAGTAAATATCAACAAAGAAATGCCAGATACTGGCCTCAAAAAGAAGCCAAAGTCTCAGCATAACCTTTGAAATATTCAGGAATTTTGAAGAGAGATTTTCGAAACCCATTTTAAACTACAAAAATGTCCTGCTCATCGAAAAAATGTTTCACAAAGTTTAGTTATTGTGTTTAATTTATTGACATCCTTGTAAAGCAACACACATGAGAAATTAGATTATGAATAATTTTCATATTTAAACAAAACATTTGTTCTTCTACTGTACGTAATTCCTTTAGGGAGTTTTGTGGTGACGTCTTTTGTTTAAATCATTTACCTCTACACGGGAGCCTTTTTTTTTAGCGTACATTTTTGAAGAGCTTGTATAATAAATATTTACAGGTTTGGCGGTTAGCTGTACTCCCTCGTAGCAAGATGGTCTTTCTGGTTCTAGTCTTGGATGTGTGGCTTTTCTGTTTAAGTTTGCATGCACCCGCTTGAGATTTTCAGTTTTGTTTTTTTTTGTTTGTTTTTTTTTTTCAGAGCTGGAAAACAACTGAAAAAGTTTCAAAATGTGTACCCTTAAAATATAGTAGCATGAGAAACATGGGAATTTTACTGTTGTTAGAATGTAATTAGAGATAAAAAAAATAAAATAAAGATGCCTACTTGGTTTTAATATTTTTATTATTTTATGGCATTGCAATTGTTCTATTTAAAATTTGCCCCCTTGGCTCATTCCGGCTGCTCCGTTTTTCTGTGAATTCATTACAGAAGCGAAAATGACACCTGTGACATTGGAACTGACAGCATGCTTGGCGCTTGCAAAGGAGCTGTGCTTATTATGAGCGCTGCATTCTTCCCATAAAAAAAAGGAAAAAAATGAAAAAACAACATAAAAAAATCTGAAAAGTTGTGCATATGTAATGCTGGAAGTTATGTGCAGGGGTGATGGTTTTTTCTACACACACTTAAGGTGACAGGTTGGGCTGGGTGGCGATGTCGTGTGCACTCTACCAGTGGCGAGAAGTTTTCCGCTTTGTGGTTCAGTGTTTAATGGTAATCTTGTGTTGCCACAGGCTCGTGAAACATTTGAGTGATGAAATATGCAATCGTTTCTCTCTCCTCCCCCCACCCCCTTAAGGACAAGCCCATCCTGTTTGAGCTGCCAATCTGTGCTTCCTTTGAACTATTTGGGAAGCGGCATACTTAATGGGCCCAATGCTGCTTCCTTAAAAAGAGCCCTCCTCTGGGTTTCTCGTGAGATATTTCATAAGAGGGGTATTTCTGTGTCCTCAGCCAAGCCTCAGTGGATCCAGACCATGAAGGACACTGCAATGGCCATAGAGGAGAGACTGCACTGGGAGTGCCGGGCCAACGGAAAGCCCAAACCCTCCTACGCTTGGCTGAAGAATGGCCAGCAGCTCCTCTCAGAGGTAAATCACCGCCGTCTAAAAGCGTTTTCCTTTTAAATACTTAATCTGCAGCCGCGGCTCAGCAATTTTATTCAGAGAAGCGCGGCGTGAGAGCTTGTTGTCGGTTTTTCCGCCGTGTTGGATGAGAGTGTAAACATCTCGCGAAGGTGTGCCAGCGATGAGACTTGGATTTCGCCGGGGCTGGTTCAGCGTCACCTTGGCAGATTACAGCGTCTTAGAGAGCGGATCAGTCGAGTTCCCAAGAGATTGCTCCATTTCATTTGAATGGAGTCGAGAGTTGTTTTTCATTATTCATGGTGCATGTTTAAGCTCCTTGAGATTTAGGGACAATGGGCTTAATCTACTGTGAAATATACTATATGGGACTGCACACCTCAGTCCAAACCACAAGAGACATGCACGCACGTCTGGCATATTCTCAGCTCAGTCGTTTTAAACTTGGCTGATTTTAAATGGCTGCTGAAAAGTATTTTTTTTCCTTTTGTTTTATGACCCTTAATAAAGCTCACAGCAAGACACACTGAATTACACAGCAGATATAATTTGTATTTAAATCATTATTAAAGAGGCATTCTTAAATGTCACTCTATATTTTCTTGGCATCTTAATATCTCACAGGAAAAGAGAATCTGCAGCGCCTTGCAGAAGTATTTATACCAACTTTTAATATCTTGCAAGCACAAATTTCATTGTATTTTACTGGGATTCCACATGATTTACAAACACAATGTCGTGCATGCTCAAGGAAGGAAATGAAATGAAACTTTAGAATTGTGATGTGCATCGAATCCCTTTGTAAAATGTTTATTTTATGCAATAAACTAAACATTTTCACTCACCTGTATGGTGTATGGTCCATGCACCATTTGTTCTGTTGCTCTTTTGTATATTTTGGTCAATATTTTGGTAAAAAAAAAAGGTATTAAAAAAACAATAAATAAATGTTACTTGATTTTGTTTGAAATAGTTTCTCCTTGTCAGTGTTAAAAAGGCTGAGCAAAATCTTTAAACAAAATAATTTTATATTTTGGATTAAAAAAATGAAAATGACTTAAAAACAGAAGTATTACTTGTTTTTATAGAAATTAATGTCTCTCATTATTCCAGCAGTTATTTAGCCACATAGAAAGCTATTGGAAATATCTTACTAGATTCAGTATTTTTTATATTGATTTGGATTTAAATAGCATTCTTTGTCTTTATTTTGCCTCATCATCAATTGACTTAGAAGTTATTATTTTCATGCACACACATTTAGAAATTCAACCAATGCCATTTAATGAGCATGACATTATTTCTATATATTAGTAACTGCAGTTTTTGGTTATTTGTATGTAAAATATTCACATTCAGCTGCCTAAAAATAGTCTTATTTTTACGTTCCACTCAATATTAAAACTGGCCTTGCAATGTTGGAGCATTGTGTAGCCTTTTCAGCATCAGCATCTTAGAAAAGCCATATTTCTGTGCGCATTGCCAAAGAAGAACTGCAGATCAGTTCTTCTTTGGCTCAAGACCTGGGAGCCAAATTTGGCCCACTGTAGCTTTTGATATGACCCTCTAAATTCCAAATTACATCAATATTTCCATCCACTTTTTCACAAAGCTGCAAAACTCATGCTAAATTCATACAAAATCTTTCTTTTTCTTCAGATTTTACAGACAAATTTTCTCAAAATTGGTCAAAAACATTGTGTTGAAGTGACTGCTTCCTCAGCCCTACTTGATGTCAAGTTGTAATCTGTGACCGATACGGCGATTATTAAAAAGTCACATTTAGGATCATACATAAGTACAAATAAAGCAAAAATTACTTAGAAATATTTCTAAATGATCACTACAAAATTCATGATTTTGATCGCAAAAGAAAACACAAAAACTATCGCAAAATCTGGCTAGAAGTTCAATATTATTTCATTTTAGGAAACACTTATTGAAGATTAACAGCTATTTACTGATATGTTAACAATTTAGTAGGTCCTGTCAATACATTCTGGTGCAGCCGGCCCTTTAAGAACATTCAGTTTTTTGATATGACCCAAAGTGAAAATGAGTTTAATACCCCTGCTCTAACTTTTGTAAAAATGCTAATATTTTGTTGGTCAGTCATCTAAAAAAATCAAATAAAATATATTAGGCTGCAACACTTGATGGGTGTAAATACTTTAGCAAGAAACTATGCATTCAGTTTCAAAATACTGGGAAACACGCAACATGTGTTTATCCAGGATCCATGGCAACAACAGCAGCCTTGAGATTTCCAAGTAATTCCTTCAAGCCCGGTACACCTTTCATTTGGAAGCACCGTCCAGCGTTCTTGGCAGAAATACTTCAACTGTACCAGATGGGATGGGGAGTTGTGGTGCCGAGCCGTGTTCAGGTCTCTCCAGAGCTCTTGGTTCAGATCCGTTTCTCACTGGGTGATCCCAGAATAGTTCTAGATCTTTCCTGAAGTGCCGTTTTGTGTCATCTTAATCCAACTTCAGTTGGCTTGTTCAAATGTAAACCGCAGAGCATAAGCGCTCTGCCCTTTTACCCTGACTTGTTTCCCACTTCCTCTTGCCGAGATATGTTCCCAGAAGATGCTGCTTTCTTTACTATGGTTAGTGATAGTACTGATAAAATGATTCTCAGTGATTTCTTTTGCTGAAAGTATTGAAGGAGAAAAAAACAAGCTTAGTCCAATCTTTGTTACATCAGTCAGAGGATTTGGCTTCACCTGGTCTGAAACTCTGTAGGCTGTCTTGTTTCTTTCAGTAAGTAATGGCTTCTGTCTGTCACTCTTCGATAAAGCCGTTATTGACCGATTGCTGCTCTGATTGTTCTCTCATCTCTACAAAGAAACTGGTGTCATTCACACTGACCAAAGGCTTGTTGGTTAGCTGCTGATCCAGACCCTTTATTCCTGTGTATTACTCTGCTCTGGCCCTCCAAAACAAAATTATTTTTTTCTTCCACAGATCTGTGCCCCAGAAACAATCTTATTTCACCTTCTGAAACTTCTCTTCTGCCTCATATATACTAGCATTTATGAGACTCTATCCTATCCTATTACGCTGGTTTACTAAAAAGCATTAAACATCATGTCATAATTCTATCAGCAGTGAACAATGAACCTTGTCTCTTTTTTTATTCAGTTTTATTATGTTGCAAAACTTAATAACATGGAAATGTATAACTGATTGTGGATTTGTTGTATTTTTAAAAGGAATAAAGTATCTAGCATTGGTTATCTAGCATAGCCAATGCTAGATAGATAGATTATACAGATTTTTGTAAATGTTGAGAGTTTGTGCTGATTAGTTGCTACGGGTAACTATGAGGTACATTTCTTGTTGCTGACATCAAGTTTTGAATCTGTCCACATTTTTTCTCCACATCATACTTTAATTGGTTGGGCCGTTTCTTCAGGTAGCCAAGCTGCTCTGTAGTTTTAAAACAGGGTTCACAAGGTGACTGTCTAGTATAACGACGGTAAGTGTACTGTGGATTTTTTTTCACCCTTGAAATTTAGACAAGTTAAAGGTTGAATTTGTCCAAATTTTCTAGCATGAGATGATGTAACTGCAATAATAGATCAAATTATCTTCATGCTTTTTAAAGATCTTTTCCAGGGTTCCTATTAAATTTAAAGAGAGCTGTCTGTCTCATGATTTGTATGCTGTACGCAGGACAAGCGATGACATGGTAAAACTTGATCTCTCCTTTTTTTTTAAATAAACTAAGCGCTTTTATTAACAACGATGTACACACAGAACCTTGAAGGAATAAAAACCCCACTATCTTGATTTAATCTGCAAACGGTGGCAATGTTTTTGAAAATCTGCTGTTTACCAACATTTATCAGAGTGTGACATGCAAAAGCAAAAAGCTACCTTTAACTCTCAAGCAATAATTGCTTTCTTTCATCCCTGTCTTCACAGGACAGGATCCACGTGGAGGATGGGGTCCTTACGGTGTCGCCGCTCACGCTATCTGATGCTGGCATGTACCAGTGTGTGGCTGAGAACAAACACGGCGTCATATATTTTGCAGCCGAACTAATGGTTTTAGGTAGGATGGCATTTATCTCCTAAATCCCCAAATTATTGTTACCAAAAGAATCTAAAGGTCATCTTACTGTCTTTCTTAAAGGTTGTCTGGCTTAGTGGGTAGAGGGGTCAAGTGAGGATGATTTTGTGTTGTCAAACGCATTTAGATTTCTTCTTTTTTTTCTGAATGTCTTTCTAGTGCCTTATAAAATGATTCCTCCCGCTTGAATTTATTTATTTATTGTTTTCATATGTTGTCACATTACAACCATAAACATTTATGGGGATTTTTGTGCTAAACCAACACAAAGTAAAGCCTTAACATCAACAACCAAAGTAAAGTGGTTGTTGATGGAATACCTTCAGAAATCACCAAAATATTAAATAGAGTAGTGAGAAGTTGCTATGGTGATTCAGAAGGAGCTCATAGCTCAGGTGGGGAAAAAAATCTGTTGACAGGACAACTATAAGTTGTTGGCTTCTCAGATCTGACCTCAATTGAAGAAACGAAACAAAAAATCAGTGTTGGACTATGTCACACATTATTTGTCCTATAAAACTCTTATTTGTTGAAGGTGTGCATGTCAACCTAAAACATGGCAGTGTGCATGCTGTGGGAATACTTTTGTTTATAACATAGATGGGAAACCTGCTTCTTGCCAACGGAAGAATAACCAGAACTAAACACCAGACAGTCTTGTAGGAAAACATCTTAGAGGTAGCAAAAGACATTCACCTGGAGAACAACTCTAAACCCTTCCACGACTGGAGAGTTGCTATTTACGGACGCTTTCTGTAACATTTGATTGTAATTAATGTGTTATTTAGACAAATTGACAAATTTTCAGCCTTAATTTGTTAAAATCTGTGAAAGAAATTGAATAAATACCTTAAATACCTGAA
Source organism: Micropoecilia bifurca (assembly GCA_903067075.1). Lineage (NCBI taxonomy): Eukaryota > Metazoa > Chordata > Actinopteri > Cyprinodontiformes > Poeciliidae > Micropoecilia > Micropoecilia bifurca. Next base: position 20,276 of record CAEGAF010099390.1, on the reverse strand, counting down.
AAAAATGCAATGGGTGCGAATAGTCTTATTTATTTATGTGACCGGGATAAATAACAAACTTCCATCATCTACAAAGTTCAATTTTTACACAGAATTGCTTTGTAATTTTTTATGCTTTGCTTTAACCGATGCATCTATTCAATGCAACCCAAGCAAGAGAAAATAAAACTCACAGCATTGTTACTCTCCGTATCCATTCCATTCTCATTACAAATAATTAAAGCATCTGTCTCCATCTCTTCAACATTTATTGATTTTTCACAGATTGAATTACAGAGTGCTTCAAATGTGTTGTGAGATCTCCTGCAGTCTTGTGTTAAAAGACAGTTTGCTTTCACCCCCACCTCCATCAGCTTCTCCTCCGGACTTCACGGGGAACGTCCTCAGAGCTTTGCTCAAAGCCAAAGCCGGAACAACGGTGACGTTGGACTGCAAGCCCCAGGCCTACCCGACAGCAAGCATTTTATGGAAGAAGGGGAACCTGCCTATCCACACCAACGATAGGTAATCACAGCAACTAGTTAGCAGTCGTCCATGGGAACGTAATTAGGACAGCGCTGTTATTTATTCCCACGCTCTGCTCTCTTGATCTGATCAATAGTGACTCCAGATACAAATAGCGATTAATTATAAGATCCTCATGTATAGTGTGGAGCACAGAAAAAAAATGAAATCCGTGTTTATGCATTGATTAAATGTTGATTGAACAAGTTCCAGCTGAAGGAAGGCATTTGATTACAGTATTAAAAGACGCCTAACTTTTCCCCCTCCTTTTCTGACCTTAGATCAGACTTTCTTCCCTGCCAGAACTTTGAGTTGCTTAAAAGAAGTTTGACTTTGTATCATAACCATATTTTAAAATTGTCCTCAGTCTCTTTAAGAACCTCCATTACAATAATCCTTCTTCATCCATTTATGTTGTTTATAACCACTATTAGGAGCGTTATAGTTTGTATAATCAGCTCAACAGATGCCTAGTTCCACCAGGTGTTTGTTAAGTGCTGCTGCCGCTAGTCTGATGGAGCTGAGTTGGAAGTGGTCCTCTGTGGGGGGCGGGAGGAAAAAAGGAGAGAAGACCATCCACAATGTGAAAGTAACGTGTGGATGTTTTGCTGCAAGAGTCACTAGAGTTTATCTTGGGGACAAATAGGTCTTCGAAATGTAACAATAACTTTAACCACATCACTAAATTAGCTACAAAGGAACTCAAAAGACAGCAACGCTAGCCATCACAAAGCCGTCATCTCACTCATTTAGAATATTTGCTGTCAGAGCTCAGCAAGGTGGCCTTCAAACTTGATGTCCCATCTGCAGAAATGGGCCATCAAAGAGTCGTGAAAAGGTAGAATAAGGATACGAACCATATATCTTAAAAAGAAGTGTTAGTTTGTCATCCAAGCTTCCGCAGACAATTTAAAGGCAAAGTAAGCTTAGTGTATAGTATTTATGTAAACTTCATCATTATAGGAACATGATAAAAGAATTTTGACCTAAAACCAAAAACATATTTATTCAAATTATATGTTACTACATCTGGTTTTCAGTTTCATGTTGTTGCTGTCTGTGTTTGCCTCCATCTGCACAGGATCACACTTTCTCCAGACGGAACTCTCAGGCTGGCCAATGTGAGCAAGTCGGACGCAGGCAGCTATACGTGCTTCGCCAGGAACAGATTTGGGATGTCAAGCACAACTGGAAGGCTCCTGGTTACGGGTGAGCTGCGCTGTTAAATAGCTCTCCACTTAGTAAGCACAATTCACTGCTCGGCGTGCGTCAGCACAAGAAGGAACTGCTAAATTTGGGTCATTCACCAATCGCAACCTTTTACATTTCGCTCTCTGAATTGCATTTAGCAGAAAGCATTTTTGCATACTTTGACAAAAAGCAGATTTTTTATATATTTTTTTGTTCTTCTTGCATAATCAAAACGTTTTCTGCGACTCGAAAAGGCTTGTCTTTCAGGGATTTTGTGAGGCTGCAATAATCCACTCGGAACGTATTTGACAAAGTACTTGAACACTGTTTTCCTCAAAGCAGCTGAAACAACCAATTTACTGCAGCAAATGAAAGTGCCTTGAGTGGAAGCAGTGGAAGCATTAGTGAGGTGGTGTCACATATGCTGTTATTGTTGAACATGCGTTTCTCTTTTTTTTCTTTTTGCCTCTGGAGTGACAGCTTGGTGTTCTCTGGGTTTCTCATTGGTATTGTTAATGTGCTGAATGATATTGTCTGCCGCTATGATCGCCAAGGCCAGTTATTTCTATAGACGACTTGAGTATTTATCATAGACATAAACAGGTCAGCGATCCTCGGCTCTGACCGAGACGTCGATTCTTTACCAGTGACTTTTCTCCTTGACATTCAGCGTAAAATAAAGATGTAAAAGTACAAGTTCTCTTCCTTTTTGCTCCACCTTCTCTCTCTGATTTCCTCACTTTCATTATCTTGCCTTTTTGATGCTCAGAGGACTTCTCTAAATGATTGCTTTAGTGTACTTTAAAGCGGCGCTTCTCGTTTCCCGTACTAGATCGACACCGGAGCCTATTATGTGCGGTTTTATCTGATCAGCAGCGCATTGCAATTTCCATCAGGATTTCAGAAGATTATACAATCTGTGTCATCCTATTACCCATTTTAGAGGCAGCAGGCTGCATGTAATCACACAGTATTTGACTGGGACCTTTCTGTGCAAAGACAACATGGCTAAGCCTGTGACTCACTGTTGTACAGAGCTTGTTTTCAGGAAAGTGTTGCATCTCTGCTTCTGTTTTCAGTGAAATCAACAAAAGGTCTGCTTTTCTGTTTGCAACGAAACACCTCGTCTATTGTGAAAGTCTGGCAGCTATGCTTCAGACTTTATGTCTTTTTTTTTTTGTTGTGTCTTGTTTTTTTTTATGGCAGATCCAACCAGAATCATTCAGGGACCAGTGGACATGGAGATCATTGTAGGGGAGAGCATCGTGTTGCCCTGCCAGGTGGCCAGTGATCCTGTACTGGATGTGTCCTTCTCCTGGGCATTTAATGGACAGCTCATCACCAAGGGAGACGGCCACTTTGAGCTTGTAGGCGGCGTGAGTGACCCTTACTCATACTTAGAAGTGTACTAATGAGATATTTTGAGTAATTCTTTAAAAACCCTAATTAACTAAATATATCTTGTTTTTTCAACGAATTAGCTTCAGTGTTAAAGTAGTTGTAGAATTTGTCTTGCACCAGTTCTTTGTGTTTCCACTGCCATAAGCTATGTCCTAAACATGCAGTAGTGCTGTCTTAGCTTAGCTGAGAAGAAGTATAATTGAAAAATGGAGGTGGGGTCGTAAAGACTGACGACCAATCAAATGTTAAGTATCGTATTTAAAACTACTGGATTAGTTTCATTTTTTGGATGGATAATTTTGGACAAAAAAAAATAGACAACATCTAATTAGACTGAAAACAACATCTCTCTTGTTTTCCTCCTGTTTATTCTTGACACATAAAAATATGCCCCTAATACTTTCTAGGAAACAACGCACACTGGTGGGGTCTTGTCAGAAGCAATTATTTTCAATGTTTCTAAATTGAAAACAAACACTGGTCTCATTACGTTCCAGTTTCTCTAGCTGTTCTTCTTCTGCTTTACTCTGGCAGCTCTTCTTCTTTTGTTGTGTAGCAGCACCGGTTGTGGTTGGATAGTTGTTCAAAATGGATGAGAAAAGAAATGAAAATTCTGTGTCTGACCCAAAATCATTGTAAGGAAAATTGCCAAAAAAACACATATTGTCTGGTGATCAATTTCTCGTGAGATTAGCTACTCTAGCCTGTCTGAAAGTATGCAGAAGGATTTATAGCTAACATTTTAAAGTTGTGTAAAACAATTACATAGTGGACATTTTAGTATAGCCTATAGTATACTAAAACTATAGTTTTGATGTAGAAAGTTATTTGCTACACTATACCTGCTGGTATGACTGGACAACTTCACTTGGCCAAAATCCAAAGATTTTTTTTGATGCTTTAGTGAAAGGCATATCCAATGTGCTTTCCCCTGATTTCCATAATCAAAATTTAGGTCATTCAGTAGCGCTCACAGCTGCTCTTTTACACTGAAGCACCATTTGACGTCAGTTGTTAAACACCATTAGCGTCGTCAAATGGTGCTAAGAAAAGCTGTGTTAAACTTCTAGCATCAATCAGAGACCAGCTAGCTGTCTGCCAGAGATTCTGATTAAAACAGATAGAGATGCATGCATTAATTGGGTGTGAAAGTATTGATTGAGTGACAGATAGCTCCCAGGTGACAGGAAGTACATTTAAGCTAAGCTAAAAGCTAAGCATCAGACATGGTTAAGCACTGGAGCCAATTTTGTGGAAAAACACTATTTCCTTTCTGACATAAGAGGTCAATTATAACTTATATTAGAAGAAGAAACTACGTCCACTCTGAAGGAGAGAACATTTGCTGGAAATCAGGGCTTTAGAGTTTAAAAGTCAAGACTTTCTTTCATTGCCTCTTCTGTTAGACTGACAAATTACTGTATGTTAGGACTCTGCTGATTCTCCTCACTTCTGTTCAATGCTGAAAATGTATGAAGGTTTTTGCATTTTTCTTGTTTGTTTCTGTCTTTTTCTCTTTTTTTAATGTGTTCATTTGTAAATTGCTTTTCAAGGACAATAAAGTCCAGCTGAATTTAACTGATATTACATTAGTTTAGTAATCATGATTAGAGGGGTTAGCATTGCAAACTCTAAACAGAATCCTTTATGTTAATTTCCTAAAAAGATAAACATTTTAAGTTTATATCCATTTTTAATGCTTCGGCTCTCTGTTATCTGCTGATACCAGCTCAGAGTCATTAAACCTGTTTGCCATGTCAATAAAACGTTTCTCTCAGATGTTGCCACATTTTATTTAAGATGGATTTAGTAGTTCCAATTTAAAACCTTCCCAAGGATTTAATAAGACCATTATGTTCTAAAGACTTAAATAAATTATTAAAAATTGGTAAGTTAATCGGGTTATTCAATAAGTTAAGTAAGTAATCAACTTATTTTTATGTTTTTGACTCTAGCAAATTACTTTATTGCTTTTTTGTTCATGTTACCTAAACACCTTCAACACAGTAGCCAGCATACATGCTCCTCACGAAGCTGGTGGTAGATCATCTATTAAGAATGCTTTCATTTCAGTTAATTAAATAAACCACAGTGTAGATTTCTTTCACAGGTTTGCTGGAATGGCTAAATATTAGTGCATAACTACCTGCATTGGGAAAAATATGTTTCTAGGCCAGCAAGAAATTAATTTGTATTTTAAAACATTAAATGAGGTCAAACTGAAGAGGCAACCAACACAAATCTAACATAACTGTGATAATTAAAAGTGTAATTTCTTTAAAACCTCACATAACGCCTGTTCAAACACCAAGGTGAAACTCAACCAGTTCTGGGAAAGTTCTTGGGTCTCCCTTTTTTAACGTGCAAGTGGGCACACCTTTCACTCCATCTCTATCATGAAGGTAAAAAAACAACCACCTTACAATGAATTTCTTGGCAGTATTAACAGCAGCCAGTATTGCTGCGGCCAGTTTTATGTAATCCATTTTGCAACTTTAAATGTCTCCTCTGAGGCATAAAAAACCAGCGTGGTTAGGTGAAAATCTGCGGAAGGACGTGCAAATAGATTATTGAAGTCCTATGTGCTTCCGATTGTATTTCTGTGAATGGAAACAAGTCGGTCTACGCTGAAAAGCAGTTCCCATATAAAAGTCATTATGTAGGTAATGTGCCAGTTGTTCAGCCATTGTGACAGGTGGAAATCACTTTAAGTAGTCTTCTTCAACTCCGGCTCAGTCTCAGCTCAGCTCATCTGCTTTTTAATAAGCCCGGGCTTGCCTTGAATTTTGCTTTGACATGGCCTGCTGCACAGCCTCGCGTAACAGGAAGTGGATGCACATCATTAGACGTGTCTTCTGAAGGAATCAAAGCGTGGCAAACACCCAAATGACAAAACATTTTCTGTACGTCTCCGCACGCTTGAGACCAGCCATTCTTTCCGCCTGCGTCTCACTGACAGCGTTCTTATCCGAATAGAGAGTCCTTACCCAGAAATACCAAAATGTCTTCACTCTGAAGAGATTATCAACTAAACTTTGCTGCTTCGGGGAGTTTAATTTCCATAATTAAACCACGTCAGGTCTGCTGCCATATTTTCTTGTTTTGCTGCCAGTGCCAGTAGAACAATTTCACCACTAATTTACCGTTCGCCGCTTTCGGGTGCCCTCTTAGATGAAAAGGTAGACGGTGTGTTTTTTCTATGAGTGTGGAGGAACTGCCTGAATTGCTGCTTTTTTTTCCAATTCTTTTTTATTTTTATTTTTTTTGCAACATATCTTTGAAGGGCAGATGTTGACCTTTTTGAAATTTTATTTAAAAAAAAGCTGCAACCTTGTCAGCAAAAGAAGCACAAGTCTTTATAAACATTTATTGGGGAGTAATTTTTGATCTCGCGTTTTATTTCAGCTACCTGTGATCTGCTCTGACCACACTTTTACTTCAACATCACTCCCTCTCAAAACCTGGAAATATTCACGGCTTTGCTATGTTTACTGCAGCTTATACATACTTCAGTACTTTCTTTAATAAGCTGCCCCAGGGTCTGTTATCTTTCATCCTACATAAAGCCCTCTCTCCTCCTTAGCAGAGAACAGCCGGAGATCTGATGATCAGAAACATTCAGCTGTACCACGCCGGCAAATATATCTGCGTTGTGGACACAGACGTGGAGAGCCTGTCAGCCGTAGCTGTATTGATTGTAAAAGGTAAGACAACCTTCCCTCTGCTTGGCACTCTCTAATTAAAACAGGGCTTGCAGCCAGGATTTTTAATTGGTTTCTTTTTATAAAAGGAAAAACATAAAATTCCAGTCTTTATTGCAAAGTTTATGATTGATTTAACTTAAATAGAAATGATTTCTTTAGCTTGTAGCAGGTGCCAAAAGGTGAGTTTCCTGTTCAGGTATCTGTTTTACTAGCTAGGATATTTCTTATCCACTTTCAGAAATGTACCCCAGACAGCGATCCTGTAGTGCTTTAGTTGTCACGCTGAGCTTTGTAAAGTGAAGATGCTAATTTATTTGAATTTGGAAAACATTTTTTTCAGCAACCTTTAAAGTTGAATACCTGCTTTTGGCCCTCTATGGTGACAGGAAGTAAAGACACTGGTCAATATCCAAGGATTTAAAGTATTTACATTTTGCACCATGTGTTACGCACTAATAAAAATAACTGCAATCCTTCAGAAATGAGTGTCAGCAACCGATTTCACATTTAAATGGCAAATGGTACACCACTGCTGCATAAGGTCAATGTTTATCTGAGATATTTGAGACAGATTTAAGTTAAGGATAATCTGTAAATTAACTTAGTCTCCTTTTATAGAGTGGGACTACTGTTTAAAATAATCTGTAGGTTTTACAACATCAGGCTGAACCCTGAAGGTTTGAAGGTTTAAACAGGTTTTTGATTAACTTTGCAAAAGGCTTCATTTTTCTTTGGACATTTGACATATTCCTCGGCTAAGGTGAGGAGCATTGACTTTCGGTATCAGCCAAGATAATGTTCATAAAGTAGAAGTAGAAACACAGACTGCAAAAAGCCCAGGAGACACTAAGAGTTCAATCTTAAGGGTAATTAGTGGTATTTTTAAATATAAATATGAAATATCAGAGTTCAATGTTCGAGAAACCCAGGATCAGAAGTACCAATGATGCATTGAGTTTTGTATTTCAGAATTCCAAGTTAAATAAAGATGTTAAATAAATAATTGCATGCATTTAGAACTCTGACTTTGAAATTGGTGTTGTGGTCAAGCTCTAGTTCAGATTCAGTTGGTTATTAAATAGTAACATCAAACCCCTTTTTAGCTGCACTTCAGATAAGTTATATCTTGTTAAAGCACATTGTGCCTTAAAGAACTTTTAGTTTCTCAAGTTTATCATATTATTTAATCCGGTCACTGAACACAACAAATAGCATATTTCACAGATTTCCCAACTTGAACTCAGCATAATAATATTCCCATACCTGAGTTATGACTTCTGAGACTTCTTAGGTTTGGGGGATAAAGGTTCAGCCTAGCATAATGGAAACTCTTCTATAGTAATGGAAGGATTTAGGAGGTTTTCCAAACTGCAGACTTTCAGGGCATCTGAGTTTTTCAACTTAAATTGACTTGCTTTGGTTTAGTGATTGCACATGTTTCTTCAAAGTTATTCTGAAAATCACGGGAATACATAGTTTTTCTTGTATGTTTAAATTTAGTAACAGCTTGCTATTAAATATAAACTTGGTTTTCTCACACGAAGTTTTGGCAAAGCAGTTTCAATTTTTAACAATAACAGTTAATATTTTACACTGTCTTTGTTACTCTGCCTCCTTTTAATGACTAATATCCAATATTGCGTGTAGCGAATGTACCTGACAGCAGAATGTGTTTGAAGAGGTTCTTGTTGTTGTTGTTCATGTAGTATGCATTTCTCCAGAGAGACAGCTGTGGAAAGCCACACTTGGCAGAACACAATAACTTTTGCTAAGAGGAGTCAAAGCATCTGTTTTAAGGAGGGGACGTGTTTTAATGCAGGGGCGAGAAGAGATTGTTGTTTCTGGCTCGGATCAATAGCGGCCTTGCAAATTGACACAACGCAAATGTGCTAAATGTCAGATGAGGTGAGGGATGATCTCGGTGTCAGGATTTGAAAAGGTTGGATCCATAACTTTATCTTGTAAGCATACCTACCATTCATACTATTCAGCCTGGCATGTTAAAGATATCTTTAGGCAAATCGCAGTAATGAGCGGCAAGAAGTAAGGCAAAAAATAAATAAAGAAAGAATCCTTGCTTTTCAAGTCAAAGCAGGGACATAGCAGGAAGATTGGCCTAGAACTGACTGGAAACAAACTTGACTGTGACTCAGACTGTGCATTATTTACACTTCCTGCTCACGGCAGCTGTCACGGATGTCTCACACTTTGGATTGAATAGCTTCAAAAAAGGCATGAAGCTGAGTTAGAGAGCCAGCCACAGGAAGGAGGAAAATGTCTTTATTTGATCACTGCAGACCTTTAACAAAATGGCAGAGGCTGCATGCATGTGTGCCGAATGCACGTGTTGGCCTTCTTCCATCACCTGTGTGCGGCACAGAGGAATAAAAACGGAACAAAGAAAAAGAAAAAAACAGCATCAATTCATTAATAGGTTTACACGCAGCTGCACGGGCTATTTTTAATATTTTTTATCAGCTCTTTTGTAAGCTTATGCATACAAACTTCTCCGAGGGTCAAAATAAATGTGCGCTGTGAAATGATTCACTCGGCAGAGTGGTTTGAGATGAGTCACATATTTATAATATGTTGACTCTTCTCGAAGTTGTGCTTTAGTTTATCTTCAAACACTAAAGCAATTGAAAGATTGAGAGAAACGCATCTGGAGAACCATGTTCTGTGAAAATGAATCACTTGAAGATTTGATTGTGTCACGGTGGAGTTTTTATTTTGTAGAAGATCCCGAGTGCAGAGACTTATTGTTGAGCAGAACCTTTAATAATAATAATAATAATAATAATAATAATAATAATAATAATAATAATAATAAAAGTAAACAAAACAACACTCCCAAAGATGATCACAGGGGAAACGGGGCATGAAGTGAAGAATGACAACAGGCATCGCGACTGACATAGTAATTGGGAAAGTAATGGGAGGAAGAGTGAGGAACAATGTGAAGTGAGGAGATTATATATACTGAGGAGGAGAGGTGGAACTGACAAAGCAACCAGAAGAACTAATCAGAGGCGAATGGAAACAACTCAGGGAGAGTGCAGACGTAGGGGGAATCAGGAGATGGATGACAGCTGTGAATGGGAGCAAACTGGCAGGCAGCAGGGAGGTTAAATAATAAACACAGACAGACTGAACTGGGGTTCAAAGCAGCAACAAATCAATGGGGGAAAATAATCAAACACAGCAAAAATCTGAACTCAAAAAGAACAGAATGTGAGAATAAATACGCTAAATACCAAGGAATGAACAGATACAGAGATATCTTTAAATCAATGCTGATGAACTGAGTTGAATTAGGCCTGCTGACTAAAAACAAAGACTCAGAAAATAAATGAATCCTAACATCACCTTCATCCAAGCAGTTTATGATTGAACCATTTAGACAGCAGTGACCAATTCTGTAATCTTGACTGAATGCAAGGATTTTCTAGCCTACTTCCTCACTCCGGTTTGCGCAAATACCACTTTTATCTACTTATGATTTTTTTAAAGAACTATGTATGGGATGATGCAAGAAGAACAAAGTATTTTTTCCTAGCCTTCTTGCTGTGAGCGTGTGTGAGAGAGCAGTCGCAGGAGAAGGTTTTTTCAATTGATCGTAAAAATAAAATGACTACAGATTAGCTTAATTAACTCAAAACAAATGCAAAGGTTTCCAGATCCTTTCAACCCTCGCTGTCTGGGACAGAAGGACACACAGTCATGGGGAAAACTGCTAAAGTTGAAGACAGTCATCGACACCCTTCACAACGAGGGTGAGCCATAAAAAGGGTGTTAATGGGTTCTGACTTCAATTGTCTATCCATTATTTGGGTAATTCTTTTAACTATGTCTGGTTTTGTCATTTACTTTGTAATTTTTAGGTAAACCCATTTGGGTCTTCGCAAAACCTTGCACTTCTTTTACCGCCCAGAGCCTAGATTGCATTTTATTTTCTATCTCCGTTGTGTCATCCATTCTACTTTGCTCCACTTGACTGAATCAGAGCAAATAATATTTTGCTTCACAGCTCACAGTGCATCTCGTGCTTTTGAGCACTTGACAAAGAATACTCTAAAGAACTATAATTTCCTTACACCCTCTTAAAATTGGATTCTCTCAAAGAGATTTCAAAACCTGATTAGTCTTTTTTTCATCCCTCCTTTTGAATAATCTGACTCAGCTTGAGGGCTGCTAATCAATGTATGGTTATATTATATGCTGATGCAGTAAGCCACCTGGCAGACTACTTAATTACAAAAAAGAAATGGATAAAGGTTCATCTCTCTGACCTTCACTTCTTTTGTTTACACGTTAGGTAAAGAGATCCATTAGGAACCCCCTGAATGGTATTGATGATCATTGAAAAGAAAGATCTAATTGAGGTGATACCTACTCCTTCCTATTGAAATAAAAGGCAATTACATTTGTTCAGTTTTTATTAGCTAGAACAAGCTGCTGTGGTTAAGGCAGCATTTACATTACAGATGCATGAACTTCAGATTGAGAGATGTTAATTGGCTTTGCAGTAACACTTACTTGATTCGGGAGGTAGATGTTGAATTATAGCTAAGCATTTGATGTGAACGATAAATGTGAAGTAAATTATATGCCACCTGTCTAGCCTTGTAAGTAACTGAAGATGCAGTCTACATCAGCACTTACGGATTCGCGAAGCACCAATAGCAATTCTTTTGTCAATGCTAATTTCAAGCTGGGGTGATGCTGTAGCCATCTTATCTCTTGCAAAGAGCTTTAAATAAAAGCAGTCTGTATTTTTAAAAAGATGATTACTAATAATTTGACTTGCTATACATTTATACTAAGTAAACTTTTGACTTTTTATTTTTTTCAAAACTGTGACATTACTGAGAAATCTACAAATGAAGAAATCCTCTTTGCCACTGTCAGAAGGTTTTTGTGTGTAAGTTATGCTGCAGCTTAACTTTTTTTATCTTTTTAATCTTTTTTTGCAGGCACAAGAACACAAAAGTCTGACATATGGCATGAGTTCTTTTGAATTTAAGATAAAGTGCAGGGCAGTCTGAGATAAGGCCTGATTTACAATTAGATGTGTTAAATTGTTAAATTATCCTTTCATTTTATGGTCACTATAGAGTTTAATTTAGGAAACCTTCCTGAGTTAAACGGTCATTAATTATTCTTATGAGGAGCAGAGGTGGTGTTGGAGAAGAGTCGCTGTGCTGGATGCAGCTCTACTTTAGAAAATCATTCTAGGCTATTAATTAAACATTGAAAAAGTGATTACAGAGCAACCATTTTTAGCCTGTCTTTCAAACATTTTGTTCACGATTTGTGAGGCTAGCATGTCTAGTTGCGAAAAAGCAGCTAGTGCTTTCGCTAGCAGTGGATAATCATGGACCAGAAAGAAATCAGACTGAGTTGTCACTACAAATAGTGAAAAATGATTTTGTGTATTGTCTAAACTAAATTGAAATTGAAATTATTCTACTTGCATATAAGCCTTTTCAAATGCAATCAAAAGCTATTGACTTTCTTGCCAAAGTAAATGAAAGCTCATTTATTAACCCGGTGGGAAAAACTCATGGGGCTTATCAGTCGTAATCATTTTCTATTTTGATTATTACAGTCCGAGTAAAGAAATAAACACCACATGTTGCCCTTTGTAGTCACAGCAAATGCGATTACCAGTGTTATTTGCACTTTTTTTTCTTTATAACCCTCTGTTTTAGTCATGTTTCAGAGTGTGATTTTCAGTCCTGTTTTTGGTCTCCTCCCCTCGCCGCACTGAAGGTCAATGATAATCGCTTCTGACACAAAAGGCTCTTGAGTGATCATCCGGGTGCTTGTTTTCCACAATAGCAGCAGTTAATGCTTCAGATGATGCCTCACAAACACTCCTCTGGATGAGGAGGACGGCGATGGAGAAGGTCGCCGTGTAAAGATAACATCGTGGTCAATAACATTCAAACCGCTCGGAGGACGATCCTCGCTATAGTTTGACAGCTGCATCCCCATCCTGGCCCTGTGGAAAAAAATAAAAGAGGCACGTCACTCTGTTCCGTTTACTGCGTGAGATTTATCATTGTTTCGCCACTCTGATATTCAGGTCTGACAAGAGAGAGAGTGTACATTTCACAAAGTTGGGTGAGATTCAAATCAGATCAGCATAATATTGCCGTCTGCCTGCACCGAGTGAGAAATAAAGACCCAGACTGACACTCGTATGCCCATGTTAATGAGAGATCTTTGAAACGCTCCAGGGATACTCGCTGCATCCTGTCGCCTTCAGCCAACCAAATATAATTAAGAGGATAAGGAATTGATCCTTGATTGTCTGGGCCATTAATATGTATTAATGAGGCCAGCATATTAAAGTTTTTTGTTGTTGTTATTGGGAGCCACTAATGAGTTTTAAAGTGATCAATATCTCTAAAGCCATAGCTTTAAGGTTAAATATTTGGGGGCAGTAGGGTAAAGGCGTAAGCTGTAGATCAGCCGTTACTCGTTGCAGATCACTATTTTGTTTTTTCTTTTACCCAGATTGTTAATTAAAATCAAGTCAATAATTAAAATGTTTAGCTTTCTCTTCTCTGAGCAGAGTTGATACCATTTTCTTTTTTTATTATTCTTATTATTCAGCGGTCTGACTCACTGTTCTCCAGTGGTCCATTATTTCTGATGAGCCAACACATCCAATAAAACAGGGAGCTAAAGTAAAACATCACGCTGCTTAATTGGTGGGATAATTCAAATAAATGATAAAACTTTGGCTCCTCGGGGCTGCGAGAGTCCCTGTCTTCATCTTTTAGCTTTTAATTTGACTCCCCGCTCCTCCGTTGTTTCAATCGATCCATTACCGGGAGGACCATGAAAGGCAGGGATTACATGTTGGGAGGGAATAGAGGAGGATAAATCCTGAATTAACTTTTAATTCCTCGTGAAGGGCGCCGCTTCGGAGCCGTGGAACATTACAGTTTGGGTTTGGATGTGCGTTTTCCGACGACTGTATGCTGTTGCTCGCAATTTTTTTTCCCTCGCAGGATGTGGAAACACATACACCCCCAATCTCTGCTTGTGCAGCAGAGCCGTCGTCTGTGCATCTTCTGCAATGTGCGACTTCCTCACAGTGTCTGTTCCCTGTGTTTGAGCCAGGTCCTCCCAGCCCCCCGGAATCGGTGACGGTGGAGGAGGTGACAGACAGCACGGCCCAGCTGGCGTGGAGCCCCGGCAGAGACAACGGCAGCCCCATCACCAGCTACATCATCCAGACAAAAACTCCATTCACTGTGGGCTGGCAGCGGGTCAATACAGGTAGATATATTTGCACCTTAAAGCATATTAATTGATGTGTTTTTTTTTTTGACATGAAGCCAAATTCTTTTCTGACATGAAGCCGTATTTAATGGATGCGCACAAGGCTACCTTAAATTCAGTTGCCATTCCACCTGAGTTATCAATTTTTAGCTGGTATTTCCTTCTAGTTTCACGAATAAAGTGAATGTAATCAAGTAATTTGATGAAAAAGAAGTCAATAAAAAACAAGTTTCTTTTGGACAAAATGAGCCCTTTATTTTGGGACGTTTAAAGTTTTGTGTACTCAACGTCCTCGAACTCCTTTAGCGTCTCCACCAACACTTAGTGAGAGTGGAGACCAAGAGCAGATTTCTGCCAAGTTCACAAGACTTTAATCTTAAAGAAGCATCTTTACGGTTCTTTGCAAAGGCTTCTAAATTAACCTTTAAAGCATCATGACGTATACATTAAATAAAATCTGACAAAGAATTTGAAAGTTATTTAAGCCCTCAAATAAATCAACAATAAAAAATCTTTTAAAAAATACAGACTAAAAAAGTGAGAAAAAAGGATAAAAATAGAATATATTGACTTAAGTAAATACAGAAAACGAAAAAATGTCAAATTAAATAAGATTTTTTTTGATGGAATATATTTATTTATATCTCCATACTCTGCATATATTATTAGAAATATTACAATATTTTGCAGACCAATTTCCTATTTAAAGCTTAAGAAATGTTGAAAACCATTAAAAATCAATCCTCTTTATCCTTCCCACAAGCTGCAAACTGAATTACTAATGCAGTGGCAATAAAGTGTTTTGCAGACATCAGTGCTGCTAACTGCAAAGCCTTTTTTCAATTTTGCCTTGGTTTGTTGTTCTCTTAAATTTTTAGATGAAGAACTTCAAATTAAAATGTTTTGTTGTCGGTTCAAATCAATGTATTTATCTCTGTGGTGTTCATTTAATTTCAAAATCTTTGCTCGTAAAAAACCAAGCAAGCACAAAAATCTCAAGTGTAGTTCTTACAATGATAGTTTTGTACTGTAGTGAGATATTATGTGAACTCATGTGACTTTCTAAACTTCCTTTTGACCTTAGTGGGGTTTTTTTTCTATTATTAAGTGTTTTAACAGAGGTTCTTTATATTCATGTTAGTGACCTTATCTGTAATATACAGCCAGTTTCTATCACGCTGTCTAATTTCTTCCAGTTCCAGAGGTAATTGATGGCAACATCCACACAGCTATCGTGGTGGATCTGAACGCCTGGGTTGAATACGAGTTCCGGGTATTGGCCAGAAACAGCGTCGGAGTCGGGGAACCCAGTCCCGTGTCGGTGAAGACGAGAACAGAGGACGCAGGTGCGGTGAATTCACTAACACCTAGTGCTGCCGCTTTGTTTTGCATACATGTAGATGAGTTGGACAAGTTGTTTCCTTCTGCAGTTCCAGATGCAGCCCCAGGTGATGTGGGTGGAGGGGGTGGAAGCAGATATGAACTGGTCATCACATGGGAGGTAAGTCATCAGTCTTATGTTCTCCTCTATCTGTGACTGACTGAGTTTACAGTCTGTCTTCTTTATCCTTGCGCGAGGTCAGGGGAAGTCTGATGATGCATTTTGATTTTATTTACTTCTGCATCATTAACGTAGAGGAAATGCTAACGTACGTTTCTAGTTTGTCGAAGTATTTATGTCCCTTGAAGCCTTCCATGACGTTTCATCCTATGCATGTATTCTACTGAGATTTTATGTCACAAATTAACGCGTGATAGTTTAATCGTAAAGTGTAATCACAGAAGGGCTTTGTACAGATTGAATTTTTGGAAAATGTGGCACACATTTGTATACTAATACTTTGTAGAATCCATCATTTTAGGGTTATGTTGCTGCCAGGATTGTACATTCAAAGACAAAAACGTTCGCCTTCTCTTCTTTGTGAAACTTCTTTAATATGACAGATGACCTTTCGATCAATTTTATCAATTTGCTACCCACAGGTTCTCAAATGGATGTAGGTCTGGACATTGTTTTAACTATTCTAACCTGTCAATATGCTTTAATTTTCTTTGTCTCATTGAGCTTTGGCTGTATGAGTTGAGTTATCAGCCTACTTCAAGGAGAACCTCGTCCGCAGTCCAGAGTCCTGTATTTTCTGTTGCGTATTTTTTGCCCATCCATCTTACCATGAAGCAAAGAGCAAGCTTCACTGTTCTTGTCATAGAAATGCAACCCACAGAATGATGCTGCCATCTCCATGTGCCAGTGTAAAAAGGCTCTCCTTCAGGATAATCCTATTTGTTAATTTTCCACCACAATCTGTTATTTGCTTGGCGATTTTAAAAGTAGAATGTTGGTCTCATTAGACCAGAACACAGTCACGTGTGTTTCCTCTAAACACAACTTCTTCTTGCATTCTTTCAACAATGACTTTCTTCTTGCTACTCCTCTATAATGCCCAGATTTGTTCAGGTACCATTTATAGTTACCATGAAAACAGATCTGCCAATCTGAGCTGTTGATCCCTACTTCTCCTCCATAGCTACCAAAGGCCTCTTGGCTGCTTTTTTTTTTTTTTTTACTAATACTCTCCTTGCCTGGCCTGTCAGTTTAAATACATGGTCACATATTGATAGGTTTTTGCCAGAAGTTGCCATTTTCCACTCAGGTTGTATTCCAAATTTGGAAAACTGATTAGAGAGTGTGAAATGTTGAAAGCTTGGCATTAAAGTTCTCCACAATTGTTATTCCTGGCCTGTCTATTGTGTTCGTTGGTCTTCAAGAGGCTTCTAGCGTTCTCAAACGAACCCTTAAGGCATTCACAGAAGAGCTGCATTCATGATTAGGTTGAATGTCAATCAAGTGGATTCTGTCTGCTTTACATGTCGAGCTGAAGATTTTCTTTCGGGGTGTCGGATTAAGGAGTCATGAGAACAAATTCACACCATCCTTTTGAGATTTTTTTTTCTGAAAATCCTTCACTTTTTCTTCCTCTTATGTTATGCATCACTTTGTTGGTTTGTTGCATAAAATACAATCGACATATGTGTTGTACTGCGGAAAATTTTGAAAAAGTTCAAGGGGTGTGAATACATGTGCGAGACGCTGTGCGTAGTTTATGAGAATACGATCAGTTTCAAATTACTGCAGCTCATTCAAGACTACAGTGATTAAGTCTGCCACTGAAATAAACTAGCTTGGTGGCTGTCAAATAAGATTAAGCTCCGAGTTAGTGTGCTGATTTCCTATTTTATTAAATGCAGATCAGCTTTTATTTTAAAAACTCCCCGCATGCTCTGTAATGAGAGCAGAGGCCTTTTAAAATCACATCTTGCTTTTCATTTCAATATCTCAGGTAGCAGGTCACGGAAGCAATTTATGGGTCATGCACGCCTGAGTCTGTGCCGATTACGCGTGGCCTGCGCCGGAATGAGTGTGACTGGTCTGTATATATTTTAATATCACTATAGTTTTGTGTTTCACTCTCAGCCCGTCCCTGAAGAACTGCAGAATGGCGAGAGCTTCGGCTACATCATTGCCTTCCGCGCCTTCGGAGAAGTCAGCTGGACTCACGTGGCCACCTCGACCCCCGGCGCGTCCCGCTATGTGTACCGCAATGACAGCCTCGCGCCCTTCTCTCCATTTCACGTGAAGGTGGGCACTTACAACAGCAAAGGGCAGGGCCCCTTCAGCCCCGTGGTCACCATCTACTCTGCAGAGACAGGTAAGGATGGACATAATGAGGCAGGACTTGGCAAAGCTTGAAAGCTGTTTCTCTCTCAGAAAAGGACAAAGATCACAAAAGTGGTTTTTACTGCATCTGCTGCTTTAGGCTCTAGAAATGCCTTTTAAAGCAAGAGAAAGGCAGAAAATATGAGGCACAATTGCAAGACATTTGTGTAAGAGTAGGTAGTGCCTTTTTCTCCAAATATCACCACTCACTTGAACGGTTTTACCAAGGTAAAAAAAAAAAAACAGTTGGCATTTAGATCTATGCTCCCTCTCGGCACACAGAGAGGCAGTCAGTTTGTGCCTTAGTGTGTGTCTATTTACTAGCGGGACCTTCGCGTGGTGACTCATCTGAGCCCTGATCAAGATTTGTAAATGTAAAAAATTCACAAAAAAGCGTTCTCCACTTACCTCCGTGTCGCTTCATCCTGACAGAAATGTTCGGTCTCGTGTCGTCTGTGTTTTTCAGAGCCAAGCGGAATGCCAGCAGGGGTTTGGGCCCGAAGTGTCGCAGCCTCTGAGATTGAGGTGAATTGGCAAGCTCTCACCATCACCCCTGAAAGGGTTCTGGGCTATGAGGTACCGTAATTTTCTTCTTTTTTTTTTTTTTTTTTACTCATATAAATGGAAACAGATATCAAAGACGACACAATTGAAACTGCCTGTCATCACCTCTGCTTGCACCTCAAATATGTCTCTTCCAAACTGCGTCGCCATGGAAATAGCATCCGCACGTTCCCTCCTCCAACCCCTGACTGGAATTATACACTTCTTTGTATCAACATGACAGGAAAACATGTCAAACTTATTTCGGGAGAAGAAAGGAAAATTGCCCGTCCGTGGGCTTGCTTTAGACCGACTGTCATTTATGCAAAATCATGATACACATGACCCCAAAGCATCATGTCAGAAGACCAGTATTTCACACCCCAAATTATAGTAACAATAGCAATGTGCTGTCTTTTGACTGTGAACTAAATACAAAACAGGATGGATCGATTTTGAACCTCAAAAAGCAGGTTGTGGCTGAGTTTACTGTCAGAAACTGTGGTCACCTGATTAACATGTAAAATAAAAAATAAGGTGTGTTTCTTTTTCATATCGAACAGAGAAGATATGAAAGAAAGCAAGAATGGGCTGGATGCTCACCAGCAACATCTATTGTTATTCTAATTACTGAGTGATACAAATGATTAATTATTGTATATATCAATTTAAAATTTAATTAGTCAGACTTCAATTAGTGCAATTATTTAAATTTCATTCTTTATTTTGCAGTGCATGATGTATTGCAGAGTTAAATAACGGGCAATAAATCCATGGGTTGACTGACAAAATGTTAATTTATCTAATTGTTTTCCATGATTTAACTGGATTAAAAGGGTGAACAGAACCTTAATTCACTGTTTTAATGTATTTTTTACTGTAGCCAAAGTGTTCTATTTGTTGCCGTCATCATCTTAGGCTTTATTCTGTTTTAAGGACTGATTTTATAAAAAGAATCCTTAAAGAAATAGATAAAAGGAAACGATCTATGATTTCTGCCCTAAATTACGTTGCCATTCTTTCTCTGATGTTTAGAGAAATCTGAGGTTTCTAGAAGCAAGTGGATCATCAAAGCTCACCTCTCCTTGAAAGATGCACCCAGCAGCATTATGTCAATGCTAAGCTTTCGCCTGTATGGAACCAGTTTAAACTCATTTTACTCAGATCTAAAAATATACATAAATATAATGTCTTAGAAAATTATTCATGACCCTGAAACTTTTTTCTTTATATATTTCTTGGCTTTTCAAGCCAGAACATTAATATATCTTATTGGGCTTTTTGTGCAATAGATCAACTCAAAGTAGACCTTGACTCTGGGCTGCAAGCAATTTTAAATATATTCCTTGAGAAAAAATCAAAAACATTTTTAGCTTTGTCAGATTGGATGGAAAGTGTCTGTGAAACATCAATTCAAGTCAATTGTTGCCATAAATTCTGGTTTGCATTTAGGTCAGGACTTTCACAAGGCTATTACAGGTGAATATGCTTCAGTTTAAACCATTCATTGTACCTTTCTCAAGCTGTCAGTTTAAATAAACAGCCCTAATTTTAGCCTTGTTGTCATGCTAGAAAGTAAACCTGCTTTCCAGCTTCAACTGTTTTGCAGCCTTTTAGTCTAATTCTGGTTCTCAAATATGAAGTTGTCTTGAAAAAACTTTGAAAATCCCTCACAGAGCCATCCTATTGGCCATCCTATTCGCCATCCTATTGGCCATCCTATTGGCCATTCTATTGGCCAAATTACTAAACTTTGTTTAGTAATTTGTTGACTGCTGCAGGCAATTAGTTATCCTGGAAGCATCATAGTAATTGCAACTAAATACAAATCTACACTAGAGGTGTGCCGATCGATCGGTCACCGATCATAATCGGCCGATTTTCGTGAAATCGGTGATTATCGGGATCGGCCGATCATTGGC
>CAEGAF010099372.1:0-56734 GCA_903067075.1 Micropoecilia bifurca | reverse complement strand
AACTGAGTAAGACATGGCCATTATTGCCATTATTGTAAATGTGTGACAAATTAAATGGCATAATTTACACCCAAAACTGTCATGCTCCTGAAATTTTACTTTCTAATTAACTGTATGGTTGCTTGGTCAATTTTTTTTGTTAAAAGAATCTATTTCATTAGTTTTATTTACCTTAAACTTTATATTTCTCTGAAAACAAAATATAGTTCAAACATTTTAACATAGAAAATGACATTTCTCAGAATTTCGTATATCTGAGGTGTGTTACCTTCTCATAATTTAGCTGATGTATTGATAGCACAGGTAATTTGTAAAAATGTGAAATTGGCCATTTACATCACATTAACAACATTTAGTGCAGAATGCTCTTCAGTTATAGAGAAATAAAGTAATAATTAAAACATCCTTTCATATGGTAAAGTGTCTAGATTTTATGGTAATAAAGGGGAAAACAGATGCTTCAGTTTTTGTTTAACAAATTAATTTGGTACGCAAAGCTGATTTTGCTGTTTATTTTTGTTCCATGATTTGTTTTAATTTACACGTGCAACCTTTATTCAGAGCTGTGACAGATTTTAGATCTTTTTCGCCTTTGTTTGTTAGATATTCGGGGTTTTTTTCAAATAAAAAATAAATAACAACCAGATAAATGATTGTGTTCCAGATGAGAGTTGCAGTCGGATGAACAAATCCATCAAAGTATGGGTTAAGAGTTCACAAAGTAACATTATCAGTATTAACGCCTTAAAATTGAAGTGTCGTCATCAAAAAAATCATGTGTTTTCAGCTCAGGCATTACTTATGTTTAACAAGTTTAAAGTCTGAATTATGTTGAAAACATACCACAAAAACCTTGAGCCAATAGTCTCCCAAAAGGTCTGACAAAAAGCTGCCCCATTTCCAGTAAGAGCTGCCTTCATGTACTACAAGCTTACAGCAAACAAGAACTGCAGAGCTTGTTGCCAGCAGAAATGAGTGTAATGCTCCTTTAACAAGGCTATCCTTTTAATGTTTTTTGAAGTCAGCAGAACTAAAGCCTGTTACGAGCGAATGTGAACGTAATCTGTCAGCAGAAAATATTTATTATCTGTTTACAAGTAGAAACGACATATATTCCCAATGTGTTTATTAATAACTGATCCTTCTCACAGCCCTGACCCCTCCCCTGCATGTCTTCCTTCTCCATCTTTCTGCTACTTCACATCATCCACCCCATGCCTCTTTCTGCAGCCTTAGGTAGACAGAGACCATTAAAAGCTCATTTGGGCTCATGCTCATTAGGCCCATTATTAACTGAGCCAAGCCTTCATTGCCTGCTGCTGGACCCTCATCGCAAACTAATCTCAGAAACACAAAGTCATAAAAACGAATTGCTAAGGGATCAGAAAATGGATGACTGACTGAAGACCTCCAAGACTTCAGATGGAGCACTTTTAAATAAGTCGAGCAGTGACAGAAAAAAATCTGATGTGTATCATTTATCATTTTAAAACAACATAAAGGCACAACTAAATAATTAGAACTGCAAGCAACCCAGCAAATCCACACCAAATCCACCACGCCCTTCTCCACGAACTCTGTACATTTTCAATTTAGACTGAAAACATTTCAACAAAATCCATATAAAACATGAACATTTCCATATTTAATTAAAACTTTTGAAAAATATTGTGTCTGTTTCAGCAAGATGAACAACTTGAACCATGTCACTCATTTTTACATGTAAAGGTGTTCCTCCTGACAGCAGCTAATGCCTGAGATGCTACCAGCTGGGTATTTACCTAGAAACCCTGCTAAATCTGGTTAATCCACCACAGCAGAAACTCATCTTTTGCCCTTCCAGATACAACACGGTGGGTTGTGCTTCATGCCACTGTTGTTTTGAGCTTAAGTATTAATCCGTCTGCCTTCAGGAGAGGATGTAACTCTGAATCTACGGACCTGCACGCTTTGTTCCACGGCGAAAGTAAACCCGGCTTCACCTGTTTCAGTTACACTGACGTAACAATCAAACCCAGCTGTTACTTTTGGGGTGTTGTGATTAGAAGAGTGTGTGTGTGTGTGTGTGCCTGTGTGTGTGTGTGCGTGCGTGTGTGCGCGTATGCGCGTGTTTGTGTTTGTGTTTATGAACGCTACAAACCAGGACCTCTAAATTCATACATTTCGACTTTAGAAAAATGATTTGCAATTCATTTTGAAAACCTGAACGATAGATTGCTCAGTCGATTCAATTTCAATTTTTAGTTGAAATTTTACCTTATCACCATTAAACAAGGATGAGTGCTCCAGTAATAGAAAACAAACTGGGGGCAGTATACAATATCTGATTGCACTTTACACTTTCAACAGATTTCTGTTGTTCTGCATTTATGCTCTTCTTGCTCCTACTCTGGTCAAGAAAAAGTAAGCTTTTATTTGTTGTGCGCTGACAAACTGTGGAAATGACTAATACACAACTTAATGTGGTAGGAAAAAAAATATCTGGCACAACAAAAATGTAGTAGCAGTGTACAAGGACTGCAGTGACCCACTTTCTCATAAAACCACTGATTTCAAAGTTGATTAGCATAACGTGGGTTATTATTTATGCTTTACAATCATGCAGCCCTCACCTGCAGCAGAAACATTTTGCAACACTGTAATTTCTCTGTCCACAATCAGCTCCACAAAGAAAAGCGTTTCGACAGAGCCTATATAGGATGCAAGAACTTGCTTTTTTCATCAATCTAACAAGCGATGTTAATAACACTGATGAAACTGCCAAAACTTGTGGTAAGCTTGTTTGAACAATCAAAAGTATTTACTTTAGTCCTCATCTGCTTACAGTTCTAAATGTTACAAAACCAATCATTTATAAATGCTCTTTTAGTTTACTTATATCAGACATCCTTATTTGAGAGATTTGAGACTCAAGAGCATAAATAATATTTGAGAATCTTATTAAGGCTCCCTTACCTACAAATTACACATGGAATTACCTGTTTATAGTTTATACCTGAAATAAACCTTTACATATTATAACATAGAACAACATCTAGCAAATGAAGATCTATTTCTGACTGAAACAAGGAATACTTAATTACGTACTATGCTTTCAACCACCAGCTTTGGGATTATTTCCTTCACAAAGTGGGGATAAACATACTATGAATGTCAAGTATTTTTAAATGGTTTCTTGTCTAGCTTAGGTGGTTTACAATATGTTGTAAAATATAACATATTGTAAAAACATTTGCAACTTCATGTTGGAAAGGCTGCAGACTGTATCTCCTGATCCCATAAACTTAAAAGGTCCTTGCACAGGCCCACAGGCTACTACTTTGTAATGGTGCAGAGATGCAAAAAAAGAGACATTTTCTAAGAGTCTTAACCTGCGTAGAGAGGAGGGATAAAAGAGAAGAACCAGGATATGGAAAAAGGTTAAACATTCCATAGACACTAGTAGAAAGAATTAATACTGTCCATGTATTTATTTTACGCAGCTAACTTGTTCATTTCTACAATTGCAAAACTGCTGGTTTTGTCTATGTCTCATGCAGAACCGAGACATAGAAAATGCCTCATTTCTACAGATGATGTTTTTCTCTGCTGTGACTGGGTGAGGAAATGGTCCCCACCATCAAGGTGCAACAAATGAACATGCACACCATTTACCACTTCAGAGCCACAAATTCTGACATCAGTCCTTCCATTTTCTATTCCTGCTCAATCTTAAAGGGTCACGGACTCGTCAGTGCAAATCTGTAGCAGGCAATGATGAAGACCCAGAGTTCACTCTGGACGGGATGCTAGTCCATCACAGGGTAACACAGACACGCAAGATGAAAAATATGAACACACACACACAACACAGAGCTGTTTTCTGCAGTCAGTTCAACCCAAAAATTGTTTTTTTGGGTTGTAGTTTTTGGACTGGAATACCACACTAAAGATATGCACTTACAGGGGAAACATCCAAACTCCACCAATAAAGACCTTGGAACGGATCTAAACATATGAACCCTCTTATTGCAAGGCAACAGTGCTAACAACTAGAATGCACTGAAACCCAGCTTAGCGGAGCACATTCTCATATCCACCTATTTTCTATACCAGTTCAAATCCTGCGTGGTTTCATGGAGGCTCTCCAGCGCCCAGTGGTCGAAGGGTGGGATACATTCTGGACAGGTCACATATTTGTCTAATTAAATATATTTATAAACTTTTTAAAGAAAGCGTTGTGCTCCGTCTCTAACTGAAGTGAACGTTGGTCAATTCGCTAATGTATGCGCTTTAAAACATTCCAGCACTTCTACGTTCCTCTTGCCTGCGTGATTTACTTACATGTTGCAGGTCATTGCCTGTGGTGCAACAGCGCAATAAATCAATTCAGCCATGCTGTGGAAGAAAGCTTCGCCATCCTGCTCTGACAGATAAATGGAAATCAGGATCTTGCCTCAAACACAGGAATGAATTTTACCCGTTTCAATAAATTGTATTAGTGTGTTGTTTGTGACAACACACCGGTGTGGATCTGCACAGATCACTGCACAATTAAGGACGCACACACAGGTGCGGATATGCAGGACAAAGCCTACACCAACAGAACCTTGTGGACTCATTTACATTCAAATCAAAATGTCTTTTTTTTTTTTTTCAACCTTAAGCCCAGATGGTGATTATTAATTCCAGCATATTGTGCCCGGTCTGAATCATTCTGTCTGTGTCTGATTTGGGTGCTTTGTTGCGATTTGATCTGTGAGCGCTTGGATGTGTTTCTTGATGTGCGAACGCGCGGTTATGTGTTTGGGTTACCAAGTTTGAAACGGCAGACAGTCGCCGGCGTTGGCTTGTCGCCACACACAGAGAGGAGCTTTGATGGCTCAGGAGCCAGCTCATTGCTTCTCGCTTCCATTTTTTTTTTCACCTTTTTTGCTGCCAAACACAATAATCTATAGCACGCAATAATGAGATGCAATCTCAGTTTCTAAGAGGTATGTAAATCAGACTTTCCCTCTTCTGTCTCTCCATCCCTGTCTCATCCCTCCTTTGGCTGTCGTTCTCTGCTGTCGGAAAGATAGAGTGATAGGGAAGATGATAATGAGGAGGTTCAGAGGCACGGCGACAAGTAAATCTTCTGAGTTGAAAGGGGGATGGGACCATGCCAAATGTCGTCACGCTCTGCAATGACTAAATGTCTCTTTCATGTCACTGTGGGTGTTTCCTATCATCCATTCTCCCTCCATTTTTCATTCGTATTCCTCCCTCCTTTCCTACTTTTCCCCCTTGCACCGTCTTAAGGTGCGGCTTTGCATTTGAAGTCACACATTTCATCCGTTTGTAGACTTTGCTGACACTGACATGCTTTATTTGTCAAAGGAAGATGGCGTAGAATGTTAACGGAGGACATCATATTGTTTTGTGAAGGAACTGCCTAAAACTGCAAACAAGTCAATGATGTTAATAGAAACTGGCAATGATGCTTTAAAGAACGTTTTTTCACTGTATTTCCTGCTATGATATTGATAAGACTAGGCAGACCAAACCCTGACAGCAGAATCACATTCAATAGTGGCTTCAAAGGATGCTTTCTTGAATTAAACAGCTGTTCATCATGACTCGCTGTCATGTTTTGCACATTATGCTGTTGCAAAGTTAGCGACAGAAAGGATTGTGGTACAGTAAACAAGAAGGCTCCACGCTTGTTTTTTCCCTTGTTTTACTATTTGTTTAGTCATTCATACAGTATCTTGCAAAAAGAAAGAAAAAAAAATCATTGCCATTAAATTTTTTCAGAGTTTGTCACTTGAAGACAACAAATGCAATGAGATGGGTAAACAAAACAAAATGTACATTTTGCAAGTCTGTACCTGTTAACTGTAAGAAAAGTGTGGAAAGTATGAATTAATGCCTCTCTGGTCACCTTGAATCAGGACTTTATACAACCACTGTGTGCTGAAACAAAAGCTGCAAGTATTTTAGGGACATTATAACTGCATTATCTTTGAATTTCAAGACAATTCTTTTCTTTTTTTTGCCTATGTACTTTTGCAAAATATCTCCAAACTAGTCAGCTTAGATCAATAACACCCTTCAAATCTGATTTAGATAAGTTGTACATCTAGGTCATTTTAACACAATGATATTCTTTAAAGCAGCTACCTATAGACATATTTTTTATGGTCTTGTCAGAAGGTGAACCTCTCCACTCAGTTCAGGTCTTTTGCTCTCTCTGACAGGTTTCCATCCATGAATGTTCTGTTTTCAGCTCCATCCATCTTCCCTTCAACATCCTGGTTTCCACTGAAGAGCAGCATCCCCTCAGCATTATCCACCCATCATCTTTGACTCTAATGATAGTGTGTTGGCTGCTATGAAGTGATCATTTGGACTCCAGATGGTGTTTTGCATTTAGCTGAAAGGTTCAATTATGGTCTCATGTGATTACTATTTTACACATTTTTTGTATATCTTACGCAGCTTGTAGCAAACTGCACACACTTCTTCTGACTTTCTTCAATTTCTTATGACTTTGTTTTAAATTTTTTCTATAAAAGATCAGATTTTTTGAGGGAACAACTTGTTCTGTCAGCATATTATATGGTTCTCTGCAGCTCCTCAATTTTTATCACGAGCCACTGGCCTTTTTCTTTGTTTATTTATTTTTTTCCCAGCCTGCCCTGTCAGCTTAGGTCTGTAGTTGTGTTGCGCTCTCTTTTTGGCTAATTGATGGGAGAGAGCTTCATAGTATATTCTAAGCTTGGGATATTGCTCAATATAATACAACAACGCTTTAACTTTTCCACAAATGACCTTTGACCTATCTGGTGTGTTTTGGGGTCTTTTATATCTTGTTTGTTCACAAGCCTTTATAGAACAGTTTTCTTTGTATTAATACTCGAGAACTATATGTGTTCTGTTTTGTGTCACATGAAATCCCAATAAAATAAATTAAAACTATTTAGTTGTACAATGTCAAAATGTAAAACAGTTTAATGATGGAGACTTTTGAGTTTGAATAAATATTTTTTCATGTTTTAGTGCAAGTCATCTATCAAAAACTCCAACTTTTAATTGTTCAATCTCCTCGCTCAATCTATTAAATGCCAACAGTTTGATACATTTTACACTGTAAGTATAATTAGTTATTTTAACCTAGACCAAAGCGGGTTAGTAGTAGACGAATTCAATGTATCTAGCAAGTCAATGCCTTGGCAGATGAGTTGATTTATTCCACAACCAGAAAGCATTATGTCACAAAGCTGCTGGCTCTAGCTAAGCCTGTATCTGATCTTTCTTATCAAATCCAGCTTTGTGTGTGTTCTGATTGAATAACAGGGCAAGGCACTTATGCTCAAGCCCTAAATCTCTGCTCATGATATATTAGTGAAGTATATCCAGTTTGTTTGTCATTGCTGCTGATGGACAATAAGTGAGCATCCAATGGGACGTTTGGCTTTTAGCACTCTCAGAAACGACGCGTTTCTCTAAGCTGGAAAATTGATCTAAGACGGCTTCAGACCAAATCGGGAGCCCTGCGTAACTTTGCCTTCCATCTGTGTGTAACACTGACACATTTGCACATCTGTACCACATGAATTATATTCCCATGTCATGTCCCTCTGCTGTCCTTGTCTACATTCGGTTTCCACTGAAATCGCCCCACAGGCTCAGGCAATGGGAATATAAGTGAGACGGAAGGAAGGTGTGAGGCAGAGGCATTTCCCAAAATGATTAAACTCCCTTCACTTTACTCCATTAGTCTCATCCATCCCTCGTTTTGTCCGATCACATCCTCCCAAACTGAGGCCTCTACAGAGATTGAATGACAGCCACTACCTCTTCCACTCTCATTAACCTTCTAAGCCCATCAAGACAAAGCTCCACAATAAGTGCAGCTATTTTGGGTTGGCTTGAGCAACATTTTAAAATCACATGCAGCAGATGGCTCGTCTGCTGTCAAACCACGGCATAAGACTTTTACAAATACGTCACTACTTGAACGTCATTTACGTTCCTGGCTCTCTGGAGAATTCACCATCACTCTTGATGCGCGTTTGTGCATAGCCTGAACCTTGCAGAGATACAGCAAATGGTAATATGTTGTCATTCTGCATTTACTACAAAAATAGGGAAGGGGAAAGAATGGAATGTCAACTAGATACAAGTCGGCTCATAAGCAGAAAAATGTGACAGAGCAGAGAGAAGTAATTTGCGACAGTCTGCAGGGACTGTAATTTGATGTCTGTGTTATGATTCCAGCTCTGATTTCAACTTACAAATGCACCATGATGCACAGACAAGCTCTCTGACGAACAAGCAACCTGTTACATACGCTCCTGCCCACACGCTCACTGCTGCAGTTCAGAAGACAGATTTGAAATTACAGCTCAAGCTGCTGCGTTGATATGGCAAGTGGTAGAAATACATCACAGTAATTGCAAGACTCTTGAGGTGCCTTGCATACACTCGCTAAGGTATAAGCTCAACCTTCATATGTAGCACATCACAACCATAATGTCCCGTGAAGAAAAATGAGCACTGAAGATTTATGTTATTGTAGGCAGAACACACAAAGTTGCAAGGTTATTTTTGAACCTTTAGCTGTTTTAGAGCAAACAAGTAGCCTACAGTGACATATTGATATTGCTGATTGAGAAACTAGGCACAACTGTAAACACTCAGCGATGATTAAATCCTGAAAAATAATAACTCTGCAGTGCATCATTCACCCATATTCATCAAGCACTTGTACACCTCAACTAAGTAATTAAATCAGGGGAAATACACATGCTGGTGTCAATAGTGTTCTGTGATGTGTGGCAGTAGAACAAAAGCAATTCAAGTAATGACTCTGCTGCCTTTTATGCTAATTGATAAAAGATAAAAAAAAAAACAACATTTTAATGCAGCCAGGATCTAATTTTTCAGCAATGTGAGTTATTTTTTGTGTTACGTTTGACATGAACATTATCATGATTCCCAAATGTGTTCAAATTTCTTCAAATATTCCACTTATTCTAGAGGAAGTTGGAATCAAACATTTTGTTCTTTCCAAGACACACATAACATAATCTTTAGATATGGCATGTCTATCGGTTTTGCACATACAGACTGATATACTTAACTTTTTTTCATATGTCAATGTCATTTGAACCTAATAGGACACTTCTAGTAGTGCTGTAAATTTTAAAGTGTATGTAGTTTGGGGCATTTTAAAGATATGACTATGCATTGACTATGTTTGGAGTTGCTCTACTGGCAGAAGACCTTTGACCCCAGTCTCATGTCTTCAGTGTTCTCTGACAGGGTTTAACCTGCAATTATCCCTTAGTTTGCTCTGTACATCCCAGCAGCATGATGCTGCCACTATCATGGAAAGCGATGGAGTAGTGTGGTCAGGGAGAAACAAGTATCAATTTGTTATCAAACTTTATATAAGTTTCTCTCATCTTGCCATTCATCTATTAAAGCCAGATTTGTGAAGCACATGACTAACACTTGTCCTATTGACAGATCCTCCCACTGGGACCTGCAGCTCGATCAAAGTATCGATTGGCTGTTTAACCACTTATCATCTGACACTCTTACTCACCTAACTCAAACTGTCAATTTTCAGATTATTATTTGAAAAAAAAAACAGCGTAACCAATTTGAAATCAGACATTGCCTTGTTTTTCTTCGTCAAAAAATATTATATTATTCGCTGAATGTATATTGAGGCAAAACATGCAGCAGGTCAAATTGTGTGAATATGTTTAAGCCTCTCTGTCTTACATTATGTTCAGTTTGTTTTCAACTGCTCATGTTTTTACAACAAGGCAGACTGTAATAGAAAAAAAAGGCTGCATGGACTGAATTTGACTCACTTTGTTCAGCGAAAAGGCTAAAAAAAAACCCAACTGACTCATCCTTTGCATTTACTTCATGTCCTCCTTGATCTTTCGTTCTTTTTTTCACTTCATCAGAGTTGATGCTCTCAATCTGTCTCAGTGATTGCCTGATGAAATGATAATTTGCCCGAATTGAGCCATAATGCGCCTTGTGAATTTAATTTGGTCTCAAAGCCAGATTAACCCACATGACAGGATGCACATGTCTGTCAGAGCATGTGGACTGGCATGAGCATGTACATATTGAGCATGTCTGTGTGGAGATACACTATGTGCTTGCCAAGACTTTTAATCCCTGGAGCGTGTGCTGAATAAGTCCAATGAGCATTTCTGAGTGAGTGTGGGGCAAAGAGTCTAAATCTCTTCAAATACTGCCCCCGGATAAAACCGGTCATAATAAAGTCAAGCACAGGAGCAAAGACCATTAATAAGATGGACACAGAGTTATCAATATTTAAAACTGGAATTAAGGGGGGAAATTGGCTCATTCATGAATCCATATAGACATAAAAAAATACTCTTAAACTTAACTACTAAAAAGAAAAAATTAAGAATTTCATATATAATTTTAAGACAATGCTACATATGTTATTCAGGGAGCTGCACTACTCGGACTTTCACAGATGTCTAACCAGATCCACTCTTATTCAGGATGTGTTTTATTTCCACACTTCACCTCTCACGAAACCTGGCGTTTGTTTTAGATTTTGCAAAAAGATGCGTGCAAGTTAGTTGGCACAAAACAACACGCATAGAGACAAAACTCCTCTTGAACTTGTGCAGTAGCAGCAGACAAGCACAGGAAAAACAAACTTGTGCTGCTGAGTCAAATCTGAAGTAGCAACCGATCCCCACTCAACACAGCATCCCCTTCCGCAGTGAGGGGAGTCAGTGGATTTGATATTTTTCCCTGGAGAGTGAGCCTGGCAGGTCTATTTGGACAGACAGGTGGGGATATTAAATATGTATTACTGTGCAGTGATAGGACACCAGGCCATTAGCTATTATAAATATGTAATTTAAGTCTGCTGCATACATTCTGTCTGCTGAACGAAGGGTCTGTGACTATACAAGCCTGCTGATTAGCATCCAACACTAAAATGCATCTCAATTAGACTGAGTGTCAGCCCTCATTTGGGAAAGCTGGGACTGAAATGGAAAAAGCAGATAGATAGAAAAAAAAAGAAATTAGAGCAATGCACAAAAAAATGCAGGAAAGGCGACATGATATCATCTGCTACCAACCAGCAAATTTCAGTCATGCCAATAGTTTTTATTTAGCCTGTTTTGAATGAAATATAATGAAATTGCACAAAAATCAGTTCATTCTATATCGCAAATTAATTGATTTCAACTCATGAAACCCAAAATGTAAAATGTTGTCGTAAAAATGCACAGTTGGAGCCACACACTATCATAAAGTAATAATAATTTTTTTTTTTTTTAAAACGCAACAATTTTACCAGTATGTAATATTTTGCTTTTGCTAAATCCCAGAATAACATCCATCCATCCATTTTCTTGCACCCTTGTCCCTTAGTGGGGTCAGGAGTTGCTGGTGCCTATCTCCAGCTGGCGTTCCGGGCGAGAATAACATATGAAAACATTTTCAGAGATTTTTTAAATAATTACTTTTAAGTGTATATGACTTGGTATATATCTGTGTCATTTACAGTTAAAGCTAGGTTTTTTATGTCTAAAAGACTCACCGTCACTAATTTAGACTAATTATTTCTCATTCTAGCTCAGCTTACATACATAAAATGAGAATATTTATGAGATTTAGAAAAGGTATACAAAAGCTCTATCATATTTATCACATTAGAACCTATTCAAAAGTCAAAGTTTAAATGGTATTTCTAGTTGAAAGTATGTACAACTTACAACTAAAATGCCTTTCCTCTTTTCTCGTTGCATTATGTTTCCTGTATCCTTTATTTCTTTTTGATTAATCTGTAATCTACCTCTCACATTTTGTTCATCTGCCTGGCCCACTGGCTCTCCATTCCTCATTTTGCTTTGTTGTTCTGCAAATCCATTTTCACCATCCTTCCCTTCACTGTTTTATCACATCTAATCTGTTGTTCACCAGGTTTTGCTTGAATATTAACAAGCATTGCAGTATCTGAACAGATCCTGTGATGGAGATGCTTTAATATCTGCTAGCCGAGATCGATGTGCTCTTTGATAGCTTCGTGGACAGTTTGATGCAGATTTTTTGTTTTCCTTGTTTGGTATATCCTTTCTCTGCCTTTTTCTTCCTCCCTCTGTTTCCAGTGACAGAGTATAAGTCAGAGCATTTTGACAGCAAGCCAGAGGGCTGCACCCCTGGGGAATCAATCATCTGAGCCACGATCAATACCAAAGAACCATATCCTGGGCCCATGTTAGCTACAAATTTGGGTTGCAGCAACAGTCTAGCAAAAATCCTCAGTGCAGCTGTACCTTAACCACCACTGCGAAAACAATGAGATGCAGTCATGGACAAAGCAAGAACAGTTAATCAGATTTTCTATGAATCCATCTTGCACAGGCCAGGTTCTGTTTGAAGCCACGTCTGTCGACCGCAACCCTTTAGAGTCTACAAAAGAAGTCAAATTATCGTTCCAATTATTGTGTACACAGCATCACAGCATTTGATCGATCTCATCCATCATTATTATTTGGACCTCAGTGGGGAAAACAACAATTTATCAGCTCGGTACAAGAAAATTAAATGGCTTTAACAGGTCTAAAAGGAGGCTGTGAGGGAGAGGAGGGAGTCACTGATGCATGGCAGGCTTTAAAGGCGTTCAATCAATGAGAAAAATCTCTTGTAAATGTGTTAAAATAAGGCAGCTGTAGTCTAAAATCAGACAGGTTTAGAAAAGTCGAAACGGAAGGCTCTGGAAGCACGTCCCACCCTGTTTTATTTTTACAATCAATAGATGATACACCTCCCTTAACAGAGACCACCAGTGAGATAAATTAGACTGATATTCTATTAACACATATGTGTTGGAATAGTCCACGTTTCAAAGGTTCACACAACAGTTTAGAATCGATACAACATTAAGAAATTGTTCCGTTAGAAGCCACTGATGCCTTTTAAATCTCTGCTAAGGTCTGTTATTTTTAACCTCCAGACAGGTTAATCACAGACAGAGACATTTACCATCAGTCGAAGGTCAACATTAACAGTGCCACTTGGACTGATTGTAATAAGATGGTATCTAACTGGGCCCGTTGCTCTGATTGTGATACGGCTGTGGGTGAACCTTATAGTCCTAAACTCGTAGGTTAAAATATAAACATCAAACACCTGTAGTCTGGATATAAAACAGATTATGAGGAAGGACGGGTTTAGGTTGGTTTAATTGTAACTGTAGATGGAGAAAATATGACTAGAGTGAACTACAATAAAAGTCTATGGATTTAGATGGTTAATGTTGATGCAGTAAAAATTGGGAGAATAAAAAAAGATCAAGTTAAATAAATGTACCAGTAGGTATAAAACGAAGAATAAAGTTCAGATTTTTTCCCAGCGAAATAAACAAGCATGTAGCTATAGTAATAAAATATATATTTATTATGCCCTCTTTCTATTTTAGGGCTTCATGGTTTCTAGTTTTTGTTCAAGATCTCTCAAGACTAAAACATCTAAAACAGAAGTTTTAAATAATATTGGGGTTTTCTTTCAAAGAGGCAAGAATTTTGTTAAAATTTTTCCTATGTTTCTTATTAAACGAGAAAGAAAAAGTTCATTTAAGTACAGTCAGTTGGCTCATTTATGAGATATAAATGGTTCAAAGTAAGAATTGTTTTGACTCATTTTGCTATTATAAAAAATTTAAAGCCTGATTTAACCCGTCAAAAACTGATCAGAGTCAATCTGAGGATAACTGTGATATCAGCATCCAGAGTATTTACATGTAATGTCAAGAGCACAAAACAAGAGCAAACCCCTAACTGTCTTTCCCTAATAACCAAACATATGAAACACATATAAGTCAACATGAAAAGTTGGATGTGAGGGAAATTTAAATGAGAAATTGCTTATTACTGAGAAATTAAATATTTAACCTGATTATAATTAAGATTAAATATGCTCATCTAAGTATCCTAGAGTTGAACATGAGTCCATTTCTCTGTCTAAAGCGCAGATGAATTTTGTCATGTCAATAAAGCAATATTGTACAAAAAGTATGGCTCAATTTTGAGCTATGAATTAGCTCAAAGTGCTCATCCTCCTTTATGTGCAATGCTTGACTGACTAGTCCCCCAATAAAATGGAACATTAAGCCTTCAGAATAACCATGATGAAGATGTTGTTGTAGAATTAGAAACATTTTTACTGGCCATAAAGTGGAGCAGGGACACTTTTGAACTGCTTTGTTGGAAATAATGGTAACGTTTCACAGACCTTTTCTTGTAATTTCATAAATAATGTCACAAGAAATAAACAGATTTACTGGGAATTTAAATCAGAATCAGCTAACATTTTTCTGACATGAAACAAGTTTGCGTCTGGTTCTCCGCACAGGATCAGGCCTGCTCTCATTTAACGACGAGCTGCTCAGGCAAAAACAACCCGAAACAACGAGACGCACCTTGTTTCTGGAAGAGCTGGCTGCTGACGATTTCAGTCATGGACGAAACCTTCTGTTTCTGGAGCTTTTCAGGTGGGATGCAGGAGTAAAAGTCATGTAGCAGTTTACTGAGGAAAGAAAGCAACAGATGACAGGAGTATTAATTACATGTGGAAACAGCAACATATGTTCGTTTTCCTGGAAATATCTGGTGCAAACAATTCGCATTTGTTTAGACTTTGCATTTCATTTTTGTCTAAGTAGTCTGGCCACGCTTTGCACTTGTTCAAAGCTAAGATCAGCATTTTAATCACCTTATTAATATTTCCAGCTTCAGTCATCTGACCTTAAAGGTTAAAAAAAACACAAATCCACTTAAAGGAAACACTTGTAGAACATAGAAAACACGAACCAGAACCACGAGGCGAGCGGCATTTACCGCATAAAAACAAATGAGCCGGAGCGTGCGCACTCATTAATGAAGCCAACACCTCTTATTCAATTTCTCAATAATTAAACAGGTTAAGCAGCCTGGTTGGTCACCGTGATGCTACTTAGAAAGGACTGAACACTCAGACCACAGCAAAACATCTGTCGCTTCTCTTTCTCTGCGTTTTTCCCTTGTTCCTCTTATCTTTTGCCAGTCGACATGGTATAACTTTTATTAACAGTGTGAAATAATAAAACACACACCCTTCATAACATGTGTATGTGTGCTGTTATGATGTGCGTAAGCCGACGTGGGCACATGCTGAGGCACAGACGGCCATCTGAGACTTATCAGGCCCACTAATAATCTGAGCCGAATCTAATTAAAATTTGAAATGCCAAGCAAAGGACAATAAAACACGGCCACAGATGACAAAATATTTGCAAGCAGTACTACGCGGATCAGACTGCAGCTAAGTTTACAATGTGCAGGATCTATAGAGGATATAAGAACGCTTTGATGTCCACCTCCTGCACTGTGATTGTAATTCAAACAGTTTGCTTGCGGAAAATACTTGAGGGCAAATCTTATCAAAAATGCAGCGGGGACCTTACTTTCAAGTTCAGATGGCTCTGATAGGTTTGTGAATGAGAGCGTAAGGAAGTAAGAAAGAAAAAAAGAGGATTTATGTACAGAAGAAGGAAAGGGAAAAATGAATGACAGAATATAAGGATGGATGTCCCCACTTTCAACTTTACACCTCGGTATCTTTGAAATATTGTGTATGGCTGTGAGTCAGTTGGTAAAAAATAAATAAATACTGAAGCTATAAGAGATAAACAGGTGGCTGCAGATAATGCACAACCAATAAAAAGGACACACACAGGTCAGAGAAAGGTGAAATGAGAAATTAGAAGGACAAAAGGCCTCAAAATGCAACGCAGATAGTTCTGAAAACATCAGTTAATGTCTTATTTCTGCAACGTAAAAAGGTCATCCCGAGAAAATGGATCTATTAGTTGTTGCGCTGCCACAGGATGAATGAAGAAAAGCTTAACAAATATGAAGCTGAAAACAGCATAAGAAGTGAAGGGAAAATGGGCAAACGTGTCATTTTGTGGATAAAAACTACAATAAATGTTAGATTCTGGCTCAAGGAAGAGGTCAAGTAAGGTCACTCCAAGTCACCTAGCTTTTTGCGAGACAAACGTAAAATAGAAGTGTAAAGGCCACTCGGAAAGGGCATCACAGCAGCTGAGAGTGTTTGTCCTTGTTTCTGCATCAGTTTGATGAGATTTATATCTCCTGGTTAAAAAGGGTAAAGCTTAAGCACTGAGAGGTCTGTGGGTGAATGAGACGACCAGAGGTCAGTAAACAAAACTAAGAGAAATCTAACAGCTCTGACGCGTCCCATTCGTCTGCACACCTCAGCGACACTTGTATGTTTTGGGGGATATTTTTTGCTCACCTGAGGAGTTTTGCATCGAAAACTTTCTCGACATCATGCAGTACTGTTGGCAGGTACTTCAGAGCGGCAACCTGATGACACACACGTACCAAAACACATTAGAATCACTGGTTTGCCCCCTGCGGAAGGTGACTTTGTCATCAAACAGGCTCGTTTCGCATTTAAAAATGGATCCATCTCATTTCCCCGCCACGCTGCTTTGTGCCTGGATCTGTTTCAATATCCTGATGCAAGTAGTCAGAAGGTGGAAAGACTTGAAGCATTTGAGTACCGATGTTGTCAAACTCAGAAAAGACCAGGAGGGAGGGGAAAAGGAAGAAAAGATGACACAATGACAGACAGGAAACGCAGCAAAAGTGAAGGAGACAGAAAAGTTTGAAGACGTGTAATTACCCTGAGCAGGAGCGTGGTGGTGTAGTCGGTTCTCATCAAGTTATTGATGGACTCAAAAAGCCTCCTCAGCGAGTCCTCAAACTCAGCCTGCTCCTTCCCCTCGTAGAGCCTGAGAAGGCAGGAGAGAGTGTATGGAAATGCAAAAAAAAAAAAAAAAAAGTCTTCCACGAAAACCTTAATAAAACATTATCTGTCACAAGGGGAGAGGGCATGGCAGAGAGCCACAAGAGTTAGAGCACCAACCTTTTTTAAAAGGCAAGGATGAGGCAAAACAACAGGCGTGCTAAATATTTATTGAAACTGAATCTGGAAGGAAAGAAAAACATACAGAGAAAATAGAAGGAGCCTTATCTGTATTCTAAAGGCGCTAATGTACGCTCACAGAAGACTTTCCAAATTCTTTGCTTCTTCTATAAAGTATAAATTATCTCACCATCTTGGCTTTTATTCAGTAACCTAAATTGAATCCAGATGGTGATAACAATCAGCGGAGCCAGAGCTACCTCGATAACGACGGCAATCAGGCGCTGAAATCACACCTAAAGTCTTGAGTGTGCGTGGAAAGAGAATATCAGAGTCAAACCATCTGAGTAATTATACAGCAAAGCAACACGTGTAATTCGGCGCGTTACGTTTCACAACGGGGAGGCACAAACGCTATTATGCTAACAAGACATTATGCTGCCAAGGTAAAAGGTAAATATTTATAGGCACCGACCGCTGCGTTGGCAACAACCATTAGCGTAAGAAACTGGGTTATCTTTGTCGCTGCCATTTACAATCTGCTTAAAGAGCCATTCTGGTCATGATCTATTAAATTTCTCCTCCACCAACTCTTAGCAAGTCTCTATCTCTCCATCCCTCCTGCTCCTCACTCTCTTTGTGTGACTCAGTTGTGCTGCGCATTTGTTAATTATAATTGTGAGAGCTGGAGGGATGGATTAGTGGCCGACAGTGAATTTAGCATGGGGGGGAGTGAGATTAAGCAGTAATGCACAGAGGTATTATCACTGGGCTCTTTGCAGAATATAGTTATGATTACAGAAGCATTGTCCTGTTTAATCCATGAACTCTATCTGTGTTTAACGGGGTGCTTAGAGAGATATCCGGTTGTATCAGGGTCAGTGTTTGTGTTATCGCACTCGGCTGTGGACTAACACTACGCGGCGTTCACTGTCAGCTAAAAACAGCTGCGTCTTGGAGAAAATAACCTTTATCTAATTAAAAATATGCATGTGGAAGTACGGAAATCCAAAAAAAGGGACAACGTGACTGTCAGGTTCGATTTGGTGAATAAACACCGAGTGCATTTGGTCTCAAATAAACACAAAAAAAGTGATGACCTACATGGGTGAAAAAAGTATTCCTACATGTGTGTAGGAAGGAAAGAAGGGATGAATGACTAGTTTGTTGATGATGGAGCTTTAAATATAGTCTATATAGTTACTAGAAAATAAACAAAACAGAGAATAAAGAAAATAAAAGCACAGAAAGTAAACACAACCAATCAATCCAAAATAATGGTTGATAAATGCAAAGAAATAAAACTGCCTGACCTCTGTAATAATGCATACATGCCTGAAACTGCATATAAGTCATATAGGGACATCCTGAATTTAAAGCACTCTGAAAAAATAAGTTCATCTTTGCATTTTGTCCTTTTTATGTGAATATTTTCACATTTCACCAATAATAAAAAGGTTAAGATGCAGTCAGAGTTTTCTTACTCATTATGTTTACAAAAACCTTCTCTATTTCTACTGTCTCTAGGTAAAATGACAGGATTTACTAAAATAGCTAAACATACTAAAACAGAAATGATTAGTTGTTTCATTTGGACTGAATATTATGCTAAAAGACATCAGCACATCAGCAAATCAACAGATTTAAATCTACTAAAAAACAAAGCCTCCCTAACACAACTGCAAACCTACCTGCCTCACATATATGCAGAAACGGGATTGCAAATATTATTGCCTAATATTCCCTCTGCAGTTCACAATCATAACACCCTTCATTATAACTAGGCAAGGCAGACCTATCGATTTAAACTAAAGTGTTTGCACTTATTACATGATGCGGTTCTGGAAGCTCTCCCAGCACAGAGAGAGCATCTCCCCTGGCAGGACGTTTGTTTTCTGGCTGCAGTCCTGCACTGAGATTAGCTTTCATTTGGTCGCTGCACTTCATCATCAATGCTTATTAACAACGTTAGTGCTGTTATCAGCAGCATCTTATCTCAGAGCTGTCAAACGCAACTACCTGAACAACGAAAGGTTCACAAGGTGCTGTGTTTATTCATCAATACTTTGTAATTTTTTTATTCTTGATAATAGAAGAACAAAATGTGAAGCGATTATAATCAAGAATAGCCGACAGAAAAATGAAGAACCTACTGGGAGTAGAGCATCCGTGATCGAACAATGAACTTAAAGATGTACTCGAGGGCTTTGAGGGTTCGCAGTATGGGCTCACATTGTTCTCCACGGCTAGATACATCCAGGTACCGCTTCAACACCGACATCAGCTTTCTGTGCGAGAATAAAGGAGGCAGAGAAGCATAGACATAAATCAAAACAACTCCCTCTATTCTTTTTAAATTCATTTCCTTACGTTCTGACGTTTGAAAAGCTAACCACCAGCTAATTTTTTTTTTCTTATCCACAAAGCAGAGAGACAAAACAGAAAAGAGAAACAGACAAACTGGGAGGGTGGTGGTTTTGATGTGAAACCTAAAAAGTTCTCCATATATTCACAGATGTACCTGTCAGACATAGACATTTTTATTTGAGCTCAGAGGCATTGTGTGGGGGAAAAAAGAAAAATAAATCTTTCCAACAAATGTACGCCCTACAGGCGTCTTTAGTCTCAGATAGAAATACTTCAGCAGGCGAGAGGTGTGGGAGGCACAGAGTTTATGACCTCCTAAAGCTCCCCAGCAAACACCCCTCCTGAGACGTCTCAATGGCATAAAACGCAAACATATATCTGCAGTGGGAATGGAAAAGGTCAAGATTTTTGTCTGTCAAGCTTCATTTTCAAGAAACTGAAAAGGGAATCACCTCCAGACCAGTTCACAACTCATTTTAAACAACAAGAATATATTAGAATAATAAACTGTGACTTAAGCTCGCAGCCATCATGATGCCCCTAAAAGATGTGCTCAAATTAATACCATTTAGTGTTGTTTACATACGTCTGGCTTAAGAAGCAACGCAAGAGGATTTCTTCTGTTTTTAGAGCCGTTTAAAATGTGGTGTGAAGGAGTTAAAGACTTTTACATAACAGCCTCTCAGCTGACATGCAATGAACTGCGATGACCTTTTTTAAACAGGGTGAACGCAGCACACAAGTAGGGGAATCGTTGAGTTTTTATGCCAACAGACGGATATTCAAATGGGGTAGAGACAAGAAATACGAGCCATGAGGAAGAGGAGAGAAAAAGCAGTGGGGGAAGCCAGGTGCAAAAATGGAAACAAGAAGTAGGAAGGCAGAAATTAGACACATTCATGTATTCTTTGATTTTTATTTTGTCTAAGGTTGTTTTCTTTAAACAGACTTCAGTGAAAGCTTTCCATGCTTCACTACAGTGAGATTCTAAAGGGTTTCTGTAGGTTTTGTTAATGTCTGGGTCCAAAGAAGCCAAACTAACAAACAAACAAAACAAACAAACTTTTTTTGTTTGTTTTTTTGTGGGTTTTTTGTTGTTGTTGCTGATGATGATAAAGTTGATAATGTATTTAGTGCTTTTTTTATTCTATTATGACAAACAAACTAATTTTTTTCAAGAAAATAATGAGAATGTCCAATGGGTCTTAACTGTGATCAAATCATCAGCAGCAATCATAATAAGTGATTTTAGCTTGACAAAAATAAATAAATTCAGGGGATTCATCTGCACAGATACATACAAAGAGCTAATGAACCTTCTAAAATACCCAGCATTATAAGCATTTTTCCTTGAGCACAAAAATACATCAAACTAACATTTGCTGTTACATTATAAACAGTCAACACCTAAAAATCTATGTGAATGTTATAGAATAGTGAGATTTGACCTTTTAGAGTATTTTGTTACTCTGTGGAATAAATCCACTTTATTCTGTTTGGTTCATCTTATGACTGTGAAAGGTGAAAAAACAATGAATGGACACAAACTGTTTTAAAGTGAACAAAAGTCAGCACAAATGGAGAGTTATCTAATTAAATACTAATATCTGCTGATTTTTTTTACATACATATAATAGAAATGCACATTTTGTTGATCAAAATTATTAACAAAACAATAAAGTACTCTGTTCATTATGCCAGATCCTAATCCAACAATCTTTTGAAACATTTATCAAAAGGAGCAAACACAATGAGAGATGCATTCATGGAATAATGAGCATAAAGAAATTATTCATTTTAATCAATCACTTCCAGGCCAGCGGGGAGTAAATCAGCGCAGAAAAATGAAAATCGGGGTATTTAAGAAGGAGGAAATGTACATTTGCTCACAGATTGTTCCGGATCTTTTCTTCACTTGTTTGTTTGGCTTTAGATACGTTTGTCTTTGTTCTTTTACTTATATTAATAGATATTCAAGAGTAAATACAAAGATGTTTAATGATACACTCCTTTTTTTTTTTTACTTACATGACTACTAACTCTCAAGGTAAGCTGTTTCAAAGCAAGGAGAACACTGAAGTTGTGACCAAAATGTTCATATGTATTTTAGTCAGTCACAAGGCATTCACTAAACTTATTCGCCCTCTGCTCTGACTTATCTGTACAATCAGTATTATAAAAACAGTTCTGCTGCTCTTACCGAGTTTATAACAAACTGGTAGAGGCATGGCTGTGAACAAAAAGCACACTAACTGTTTCAGTTAACACACAAGAGGTTCAAAAATAACCTACTTGTAGGCCAGCGTGGCGCTGAAATGCTGCTTTATGTAGGCTTCCAGAACAGTGTTAAAATGCTGGAACTTTCTGTCAGCGATCAGACCGATGATATAAATCTGCCAAGGCAAAAAATAGGCAATACAGAGGAAGAGTTAGTGGCATGTTTACATACAGTAGCAGCACACTTTTTGCAAGCCAGATAAGAGTTATGTACAACTATCTGACAAACACGACTGTTTGAAAAAGATGGGCACATAGATATGTTAAGACTCCAAACAAGCTGTCAAGCAATCCTGCTGTTTGAGTCGACATCTCGCACATTCAGAGTCACACCTGGCGAAGTGTGTAACCTTCAAGGAGACAACCCCACAAACTCACCAAGGCGTCAAACACAAGGATGTCGTAGTCGTCGTGCTGAGAGTGCTCCATCATGATGTTGAACAAGGCGTCGAGAGTGTCCTGCAGAAACTGCATGCAAACAAAACGGAGCCGGTGGGAAAACACACCCCACGCCGGTGTACACACTCATGCAGAGACATGTCGGGTTTTCTTAATTTTTCATAGCACTGACCTTGACCACCTCCTCGCCATCAATGATTTTGAGTTTCTCCAGGTTTTCTTTCAGGTTGTCAGGCCTGGTTCTCCATTTGAGCAGCCCCAATAGACCCACTGAAATCACAAACAGAATATCTTCAGGTCAGATGTATTTCCCGTATGAAGGCAGCTGCATCTACCGTCTAGCTGATGGTGCTGCACAAACCTTAAATTAATCAAAAGGCATTTTTCCAACTTGCTGGGAAACTTTTCCAGGCGACTTTGTTACTTGGCTAAATCGGCTAACAATGTCTAATGGTTTTCTTACTTTTTATTCAATGTTACATGACTCTGTGTTTCTGTTTTTAGTTTTGTAAAGCACTTTGAAATGCCTTGCTGCTGAAATGTGCTATACAAATAAAATTTGATTGATTGATTGATTTTCTTTTGAAAAACAAAAGTCGACTCGACAATCAATGAAATCAGTAGTTTGCTCATTTATACTTAATCGCATGTAGATATGATCTTTTTTTCTTTTGTTTAAAGCGGTATACAGGATGTACATGAAACAGATGCAATGCCTTGTGAAAGTTTTCATAAGCCTAAAGCTTCACATTAAATTAACATCAATGACATCCCATTCTTAATTCATATGGTTTAATTTTACATCAGCCCACCCCTTGCAGCTATAACAACCTAGGGAGGCTTTCCACAAGTTTAAGGGCTGTATTTATGGCAATTTCAACCTTTCTTCCTGAAGCTCATACAAGGTCAAAGAACGATGTACTAGTGTGCAGTCATGTTGGAACAGGAAAAGAGCATCTCCCACCTGTTTCCACAATGTTGTAGAAACAGGCATCCAAAATGCCAAAGGATCACCTGAGCTAAGGTCTTGATGCAACTCCAACTCTCACACTGATACAATGCAGTTAGACAGATTATGTTCCCCTGATAACTACAGGAAATGCAGGTTCCTCCATTGGACTGAAAGCCCGAAAGGCAGAAT
Source organism: Micropoecilia bifurca (assembly GCA_903067075.1). Classification (NCBI taxonomy): domain Eukaryota; kingdom Metazoa; phylum Chordata; class Actinopteri; order Cyprinodontiformes; family Poeciliidae; genus Micropoecilia; species Micropoecilia bifurca. The sequence continues at coordinate 33,576 of CAEGAF010099372.1, read as the reverse complement.
TGTTGCTTCAGAGAAAACGTCTCCAACGCTTTGAGGCCAGTAACTTTTACACCAGTGGTTTTTCTGGCCCTCAGAAACCCCTGACTAACCGCAGAATACCTTTTACTGCCAATACCTCTGGTAATAAATGGTAACAAAAATACAAGATACACACTGCGATACACTTTATTACACTCATAAACAATGCTAACATCCTTTGTATCTTTACCTTTAGTGAGAGACTCTCAACATAGTGTTTACTTGTGTTAGTCAGCAGATATAATATCTAAAACCATTCCAGTAGTTTTTTTAAAAACTTTGTCTAATGTAAATTACTTCCATCTTGGCAAATATGGAAAAATTAAGGTCATATTAGCTCAACAAATTCCTCTAGAATTTGAACCTGTAATGAGGTGAATAACTTTCTGTAAAATTTGTTCTCCATTTACTGTACGCCAATCATCTTGTATTTAATCAGCAAACACTCTGCATCATACAATACGTCTCTGTCTGTGTTTACACCTGAGCGTCCAAATCTCATTTTTCAGTCATTAAATATGTTAAAGTGTTTGACATGGGACAGATTTCTCTGTCTGCTACTTCTGAGCAAACTGTTCTCCCGGTCCAACAGTTTTTCTGACACGCCATGCCAAGTTTGCACATCTGGAGGTTGGCCCTGAACAGCCCTGTGAGTATGAAGGCCTGAGCGTCTGTGTGTGTGTTTGTGAATGAGGTAAAGGTGATTAATATTGCAGGATAACGTTCATTACTGTGATGGACTGACTTCCTTGAGAACAGCTGCTGCTCTGCACCTGTGTCTGATGCACCTCTCTGTCTGGAGTGGCTGTGCAATTAAGCACTCGTTGATGAGCTCCTTTTTGTGAACGCATTTCGCCTGTGGCGCTGCATCAGTGGGCGACGTAGACGAGAGCCCAACACCCCTCGATGTTACAATCTTCAGCACGCATGAACACAAATATACCACAATCCTGTCCCCGTTTTGCTGTGAATATCACGTTTATTTTCTCCCGGTTTTAATTGGCTGGATGTCTTTCTACATTCACAGCCCTACATTTGCATCGCATTACCACTCTACTTTCAAGCAGAAGTGAAGTTTTAATCATTTATACCCTCAGACCTGAAGAGAATCTTATTGGAAGCAGCGATTCTGACCTCTGCCATCTTCACAGCCAGATGATTATTCATTGTCTTGGCTTGGCCATATTTTCTCATCGGAAGAAGGTGTTAATTAAAGTTTTTTTTTTTTTTTTTTTTTTTTTTGACATGTCAGCCTTAATTTCAAGCGTCCTTTCTTCTGCTAATTTCTGGCCTGTTTAATTTGCTCTGCAGCCACAAGCTCACACATGTCCAGACTAGAATATTGCACGTACCATTTTGGGTGAGTTTAGTGGAGCAGACCAGGGTGGAGATGGTAAAGCTGTCTCTGGAGCTCACTGACAGGCCTCCACCCCCAGACACGCTGCTGGCGCTGCGGTTCAGCCCTGCCCCCTTGTGGGCATCGCTGTGATGGTAGCGGGTGGAGGGCAAGGACAAGTACGAGTTCACGTCCTCCATGCGCTTGCTGTCTCCCTGGAAAGACGATGTAGATTTGAATCCATTACACGGAATAGTGATTTACTGTAACTGTGGTAATGAGGCCACATGATAGCATGATGGATGGTGTTCTGGGTCTGGACCAAGAATGATTTATCCTGTGTTTAGTTAAATCTGTGTTTAGTCTGGGAGTTTTCAGCTGTGAAGTAATACTTGAGGTTTTGAATTAAAAGTCACAAAACATGACCAAGTCACCTGCAGTAATAATGTCTCAACTATTTCTTTTAGGCACTGCACTCTCTCTTGTTACACTCTAAATTTAACAAGTAGTATTTTTCATTTCAGTTAACAATCATAATGTTCATAAAGTTAATGTATTCTACAATAATAGGTCTTTAAAATGAAAATGTAATAGATATTTTGGGGTCTTCTTACAACATCTACCACCTCGTCCTCTAACTGTCTGCAGATGTACAAGCAGATTTACTGCATGTGTTTCTTGTTTTCTCTCTCCCTGTTAACTTTCTCACATCTCTCCCGTTATTTCCAACTCTTGATTAACATAAACCCAAGAATTTTTTTTTGTTTGTTTTTGTTTTTTTCTTAATACATCGAGTGGAAAATCACAGTAAAAGTCGTAACTAATCACTTCTGGAAGTAAAACTGTTGGTTTCTTATTGGCACTCGGACAACAATTATATACTCGCTCTACTGCCAGGCAGGACACTGTTGAAAGTGTGAACACATTATGTCAACGTAAAAAAAACAAAAAACTCCTAGATTAAAAATATATATATATATGTATCAGATGATGATTTAGGTATTCAAATACTGTTTGTTAATAAAGGCAAGAATGTTCTTACCAAAAAAAAAAAAATCACACACGTGCGCGCACACACATACACACACTTTGAACAGAGAAAACTTTGATCAGAACAACACATCTTCACAACTCTGTTCTCATTTCACCCCCGGCTTCAACCAGGTCACTGCAGCACAGAGGAAGAGCTAGAAGTCAAGAGTGGAAGAAAGATCAAGAGGAATGTACGGATAACAAGAGATAATCGCCAACGAGGGCATAGGAGGGCCATCCGTTTGGTATTTGAGTGAATCATGAGTAATTAATCTTCACTGCATCTGACACGTAATCAATATGGCAATTCAATCTTAGCTTGGGCTCGTTTAACAGGAAGTCTATTTGGCTTCACTCAACCTGTCAGTGAGGCCATAATCTCCTGTCCAACTTCACTATATCTTTAGTTCTGCTTTGATGACTCTTATTACTGCAGTGACATTACAAAAAATGTTTTCACTAGCTTAATAACTTTTGAAGATGCATTTGTTTTCCAAGCACGGTGTGTGCAGAAGGTTTTGCTTACCTCAGCTGTTTATGAGTTAAAAGACCTTTTCTTGGTTTCAACTTTTATTTCACCAGTTGCATATTATTCAATAAATATGTGTGAGTTACTGTAGCTCAGATGCATAACGTGCAAAAGCTTGAAGTAATAAATAGACTGGTAAAAACCAGGCCCTTGTTCTGTACTTCACTTTGTACAGAGATCTGGACTCTTGGCTATGGAGAAAACGATTGCTTCCTGGAGGCGTGAACGCTGTTGTTAAAGTTTAAAATTTTACCCATTTGCTAGGTTTGTCCATGTCTTATGTAAAGAGTGTAACATGTAGGATGGCAATGGCCAGGCTAAGTAATAATAGTTACAAAAAAGTTACTTTATAATCTAGCACAAAGCATTGTGTACAATTAAGGAGAGTCACGGTTCATGAATTCAAACAAAACCATAACAGACCAACGTCCGTCATTTTTATCCAAGAGAGGATAAACACCAACAATTTTTTTTCAAAAATTACATTACAATTTTATCTTGCTGGTTAGTTCCCCTTTGACCAACAGAGCATGCAAAATTCTTTGTGTCAAAGATTCAGGTCTAAGAAACAGAGATCCTCCTCCTTTACTGATATGATGGCAGTGCGGAGTGGATGCCTGATTTTAAGCTGTGACAACGCGCCACAAAGGATTTGTGATTACACAACATGACACTAAATAATTCATAAGCAATGATTCAAAATGACTCCTTTAAAGGCCTACCCATTAAGGATGTTCCTTTACAGGAGATTTATTGTGCCAGTTCAGGTCTGAATGCAGAACTTAAGTTTATTCAGCTTGTCCCCCATTTGTTTATCTTTGAAGAATTCATAATAAGATGTGATGGTTTTGCCTACGTTGGATCATAATTTGAGGCGACATGCTTCAAACATTGCTTAGTATTTTTGCTAGCATTTCAAGACTTCACAGCTGCTGCTTGAGTACAGTAACCAGCACAACTGACTCGCTTCACTGGTTATAAAATAATTTTTTGTCATCAATTTTTGTTTGTTTGATTTTAAAATAACTCACTTTACACAGTCTGGGAGCCATGGCACTAAATAAACACATTCTGTTTACTAAAGCACTATCAGGTAATCATAGACATTTGATGTATTGCAAAACAAGCACTGTCAAGTGAACATGCTTATCAGTGAATTGTAGTGCAGCATGCATATGTCAAGACCTACGTCTGTTTAACCTTTAATAAAGTCCCACCTTAAAGACAATAAGGTCATGCAGTCCATCCTGCAGAACTGTCCCATCTTCTTTCATCAGACGTACAAATGCCATCGCAAAGTTTTTCTCACTTTTGTCCTTGGCTGTAGAGGAAGAAGTAAAAAAAAAAGGAAAAAAAAAAGAAAAAAATACATCAGGGAAAAGGAGGGGGAAACACAAACAAGAAGGGTGAAGACTTCAGACGCCATAGACGGGAAAACTGCTCATTTGAATAATCAGGTGTGAGTAATGATGCCATGGGTCATTTTGCAAATTGGTTAGAATCATTAGGTGCTTTCAGTATCGCATTATGCTCCAGGGAACGAGGAGGAGGAGAAGTGTTAGGGACGCTGATCTCATTGAGAAAGCAGACAGGTGCTGGGAAGGAACGGAGGATGCTACTTACACTCCTGTGAAGAGCGGTGTCTGAACATGAAACGCAGATGAATTCTGTGCATTTCTTCCAGAGGGACTGTCACCTGTAGGATATCTCATGTTATTAGAGAACGTAATGCTACGCCATGTTCTAAGGCCCTATAAAATAACGTGAAGTGAGAAATGCAAATGATGTAGAGCACGCCACTTCAAAGGGACCTAAATAGGTGGCTGGGAGAGCAGTGAGCAACACACACACCTTAACGGTCTCCATCCAGCGGGGCTGTTTGATCTGGTAGTAGATGACGGACCTGTATTCACTGACCGCTTTATCCCCAGCTCCCAGACAGATGGAGTTCTATGAAAACAGGCCAAGGAAAAATATGTCAGTGTAACGTGTCAGGTTTTATTTTTGCAGCATCTGTTCATTTAAGCTAAGGTACATTAGATGGATTGCCATTCTGGGATAAAGACGTCTCTGTTTACTGCTGGCTAATAACGCATGACACATAAACTCTGCAGCTGCAGCCTCGGCTTCAATCTGCTCCACACACACACACACACACAAACCGAATTGTTCAGTTCATGTCCACCATGCGACCTGCTCACCTGTATGACTTTGCCCTCCTCGTCACAGACCCACATGATGACTTCGACGTTTTTCTGTGTCGTCTTGTTGTACTTGTCAAAGTCGCCGCCCTGCAGGGTGAGGTAGATGTCGTTCCGGACGTCTCCTGGCATGATGATCTCCGGGAAGCCCAGCTTGCGCGCTACCACCGTGCTGCGGTCCACCAGGTGGGGGTATTCTTTTCGAATCTGAACTATGTCGCCCACCAGAGCCTTCATGGTGACCCATAATCCTGAAGAGCACAGTTGGAGATGTAGGGAGCTTGTCGCTTAAAATAAATGAGTATTTAATTGGGTACATTGATCGTAAAGAGAAAAAAGTCTCAAAATCATTTTGAAATGATGAGACTTAAGCGAATTAAACTTTGCAAAGTTGTATTTTAATTCTAGTAAAATGTTAATACTCACAAGCTAATATTAAGGATAAAAAATGCATTTATTTCATGTTTTGTTTTTAGATGATTGCACAGCATTTGAATGGAGTATCGTGAAATTATAATCAGAGGAAAAAACGAAGGTCTTCTCTGTGATACTGTCTGCATATAATCAACTAAATAAAAAATTTCTAACACGAACACAGACCCTGTTGACGTTTGCTATGGAACTTAGATTTTTTTTTTGTTGATAAGTAATAATGAGAAATTCCACAAAATTAAAGAAAGCAAAACATTTTACTTGTACACTGGAGTCAACTCAGACTGCTTTAAAATAAACTACTGAGAAAGAACAGTTTTTGTTCTCTCATTGTCAGGCAAATGTGGAGATTTAAAATTATTTCGAAAACAAACTAAGGTTAAGGCATGAGAGCGAAACTATTATTTCACACTTTAGTGAGTCCAGAATAAATTGCTATCCCCTCATTTCTTATCTCACCATGTGGTTTGTACATCTAAGCACATTTTACCTGGGTCAAGACTTAAAACATAAGGAGTGAATGGATTTTGTGAAGCATCTATAAATTATGGGGGTCACTTTATACGGCCACTGTTTCATATGGTGCATTTCTATTGGAGTGGAGAATGTATCTCACAGGTACTTACACTTTGCTTAAGACAAAAATAAGTTAGTTTTCGAGTGACATCAAAGCCCAAGTTAATTTATTATACGTCTGTGATATAATCAAAGTTTGATGTGCACAGGATGAGTAGCTTTTAGATCAACCACTCAGCATGAAAGGGTAAGTAAGTCTTGCTCTTGAATACCAACTGAATCATGAGATTGAGTAATGCTGACATGCGCTCGTTGGTGCAAATTTAAGTAGCACTTGCATTGATTCTGTAGCGGTGCCGTATTGATGCCGTCTAGGGCAAATAATACATATGTGAATGATCAGAGTGCTAAAAAAAAGAAAAATTCTGAAAATGTACAGACAGCATCAGATAAATATTACAAAAAAAATAATAGGGTTGATTTGTTTGTAAAAAAAAAAAAAAAGTAGAGATGGATATTAAGGAATGTGGTATAAAAATGATACACTACTATGTAAGTAACGTGTGTTAATGTGCAAATGTGTGTTTGATGGCAAATGCATTTTGAAGAGAGAAGCAGAGATTAGAGGCAAGTGATACCAAAACCTGAAATGAGGTGGCCAAAGGTGCTCCTGCTATATCTAGGCTATGCTTGGAGCAAATGGTTCCAGAGGAAGATAAACCATGTGAGATGTAACATGCAAAGTTACTCTACAGCATGACAGTGTCACGAAATAAAGCTGTAAAAGTACAGCTTAGGGAAAAAGGGAATGGGATTAATTAAAATTAAATAAAAACAAAAAAAACAAAAGATCTACAAACACTGTTGCCTGTTCTGCTCAAAGTCTAAACAGAAGAACGGGGAGAAAAAAAAAATGTCAGTCAGTGACTGACAGATTTATCTTGCCACAAGCAACAGCAGCACACAGACCTGTGGACAACTTGGCTGCAAACACGCTTCACATGGTTGGGAAAACAGAAAGAAAAAGCCAGTTAGAGCAGAACAGTACCTTGGCCGCCACTGTCTCCTCGCAGTGCTGTCGCTTTGTTCAGCAAGGTGTGGAGAAAGTCATTTTCAGCCACTACCCTGAAACCAAATATACACAAAAGTCATAGAGTTGAATGTACAAAAAAAATTGTTTTAAATCTTGTGGGTGCTGACAGCCGCAAGAGCACGAAACTGCAACATTTCAGTTCTAACAACATGAAGGATTCTTTAGGGAAATCCAGAAACCCAGAAACAGCTTTTGAGTAGATACTTTATTGGTTGTAGAAATATGACACAGAGGGGAAAAAAAAGTAGTAATAGTGAAATAGGACGTACGGGAAGAAGGGAATGAAAAATTGCTTCTCCTCGTCGCATTCATGCTTCCCTTTGATGATGTCACTGATGTCCATCACTACCAAGAGGAGAAAATAAATGTGTCACTGATGAGAAAAATCAAAGCAAACGCTCTGCAGCCATATTTGATATGTGACAGTTTCACCTCGGACAAATAGGGAGTAGTTGAGAAAAACACACTCCCTGACAGCTGCTTTCTTGAGAAATCGTTTGATGATGTTTAAAAAACAGTGTTGTTAAATGGTGATTTAAAAAAACAACACTTTAGTTATTTTAATCATGCTGCCTGTTACATTGTTACTTGATTAAAAAAAATAAAAAGCTGCAGGTGGTACTAAAAGTCATACTAGCTGGCAGAATAGATGCAATAACAACAGAAAAAGTTATTTTATTATTAAATAGGTTAGAACCATATTGTTGTTTTCTTCATTTTTATGCAAATAGTTACTAAAATGCCAATGTATATCCCTGAAGAACAGTTTATTGACTGGTCTAGATGCTTGCATATTTCTTACCTCGGTGTTAATACATTAGTTTTCTAAGCTTAAAGTGACACTATCATTATTTGGGGATGCCTACTATACATAAATAGGGGTATTTTCAAGAAATCCAACCACTATTTCATTACTGTTATGATATATGTGGAACACATGAAACATCATTTTAGCTTTGGGCCAAAACAAAGTCAACTGTCTCCGCTTGAAGTACCTGCCACCCCAAAAGGCCGGCGGAGGCCCACAGTGCACTTCTTGTTGTTTGCTTCTTTCAAGTCCATCCTCCCCACTCTCACTATCTGACAGATCAGATAAATCTTCTCCCTGCTCAGGTCTTTGTTCCCCAAGTCCTGGTGGACAAAGACAGAGAACAAGTAAGCAGAAGAACCTCTCTGGGAAAAGCCAGAGTGAAAAATAAGACAACAATCTAACCCTCTGACAGGTAACAAGTTCATTCATTGTCGAGTTGTGCAGTGTCTCGCCAAGCTAAGAAATGGTCTAACAGTGCCCTCCGGTGGCCACTTACTGTGAAGACAACCTTCAGATTGTTCAGCATCTCGATCTCTTTTGGAAAACCACTGCTGCCCCAGCGAACCAAGTAGTTCTCGCTGTGAAAAGTACAAAAAAACATTAGGTCCACACAAAACCTGCATCAACGCTTAGTTATAATTTTACATAAAGAGTAGTAAATATTTTACAGATCTCAAAACACATATGTGAATAATACAAAAGTATTGACACCCTTTAAGCTTTCTTTTGAACTTTTTCATCAATTTCGATTTTATTCCATGTTTCTATTTACCTTTAGTTTTTTTTTATTAACCAACAGAAAGTAATGCTTAGTTATGAAGAAAATAGCTGTTCTATGGTTTAACACTTAATCAGATCGAATATAAGGCAAAAAAATCCTCCATAAAGCCTAAAGGGCATTTTTCTGGCACATAGTGTCATTTTATATCACAATAAAAAAAACTATGTTAGCGCCAGTTGTTATGAAAATGCTGCATCTATATGGGACATGTATAAGACTGCATCATAACCATATGTGATGCCTTGAAAGTGGCCTGTGTCTTTAGGAATCTTCTATCTTATACATCACTCTCCCTTCAGCTCAACAATGCTTCTCCATGCCATCCATTGATCCTGTTTATAAGGAGTGTTTCTAGTTCACTTGATTAGATCAGCAGAAGCTCCGTTCCACCATGTGTTTTCTATTTGCTGGTGCGGCTCGTCTGGAAGAGCTCTAGGTTATCAAACCACGTGTGAGAACGGCGCAAAAAAAAAAGTCATTTGTAACTAAAATTGCACTGAAAAATGCTTCGACACTGTGCTGACTCAGACAAAAGCAGACTTTTCAGAGTTTTTATTGCTTTGAAAAGATTAAAGTCAGTGTGATTTTCCTTTCACTTTACAATCATGCACTGCTGTGCACTAATCTATCACGTTGAATCTTTGAAAAAAAACATTGACTTTTGTGTTTGGGATGTGGAAAAGTTTAACAGGTGTGAAAAGTTTCACAAGGTAATATATAAGTATAAGGATAAAACAAACCAAAGCCAGTGCAAGAATAAAACGTATTTGACTCAAAGTCAATTGAAAGAAAGATACCAAACCTATTAGGTGAAAGGGAACAAAATCCCTCAACAAATGATCAGACACTGAAGGAACAATTTCATAGTAGTTGGTATGTATTGAAAAAGCGATGACTGATTTAGGTCGAACGCAATACTTCCAGCCACTCTGGCTGAGACACAGATATACTCAGCATGACAGTGAGTGACGGGGCTTAACATCAGCTCTGTCGGCTCCATACAGTCCTGCCACTCAGTTTCTGCTGGCCTATAATTTTAATTTCCTTATGACTATTTTTGGCAAATTGTCATAATTTAGTGTCGCTCAACAACGAAGGAGAAGGGAGGAAGGTATTCGAACAAGAACATAAAAGAAATGGAAGAAACTGTGTGCAGTTTGCCTTAGTGTTCATATCTGCTTTACACAACTAAGATATTGAAGCAAAGATGCAATTTTACTAAAAAAAAAAAAACAACAACAAAAAAACAACAAAACAAAACAAAAGAAAGGAATTTAGTATTTATAGAAGAGATGGGTTTCAAATTTACAGTATATCAATTATTGACACCAATCTGATGTGGACAGAAATATTTTCAAAACATTTCATCTTGTAGAAAGCAAAGCTGAGGCAGAACGGCCTCTGATACCTGATGATGGTTTGTTTGACTGGGTCGTAGAGGGACATGAAAAGCTCGGAGTCTTCCCCAATGCGACACACAAAGTTCCTGACGAAGACGTAGAGGCTGTGGGTGGGAGACGACTGAATTCGTGCCGAGATCCCACTGTGGTCTGTCTGGATATTGTACTGCAGGAGAAACGTAAATATAAATATGATTACCAATCTGGATTTGAATCTTTTATTGCAGCATTACAATCTTCTGTTACAAATTTTTGAGGAAACATCTCTTAGAGAAAGAACAATTCCCAAATATATGTGTTTTACTTGAAGTTTTGTGTGCAGTGCTGCTGTTAAAATGTTATAAAATCCCATTTTGACAGCAGCTCTCAAATCATTTTTTAATACAATTCACAAAGTTGGGGAATCCAGAGAGGAATCCATCACTTGGGCCGTTTTCAATTCACACCTGCTGAGACGACCAGATAAGGAGGTTGATGTCTGATGCACCTTCTGTGTTTATTTTGTCATAGATTTGGGAGAATTCTTCCATTAGCTTCAGTAATTATACACTTTTAATTTTGTGATCAGGTGCTTTCCCACCTCTTCATACTTGTTTTGCATCAGAGCACCTGGCGTTGCAAAAAAAATTGTTACATTAGTTTTTGCAAAATGCTCAATCTGACAAAAGCAGACATTTTCTATTAAGTGTAGCATTTTGTAAACTCCACCTGTCTATGTTGGTGGTGATGGGATAACAAAATAATTTGTTTCAGCATGTATTCAAAACAAATGGTTTGTATGCAGATAGAGTCTTTTTTTCTGTAGCCATTTCGTTAGTTATAAATTGCTTTTCTTGAACTGCATGTTTTCTTTTCCTTAGCATTCTGAAGAGGAATTTGCTTGTCTGACATTTGAATCCATTTGAAATCATGAATCATGTATTTATTCATAGAAATAAATACATATTCATATTCAGAGGGTTTTTTTACAGAGTTCAACTTTGCTGCTCCAATAAAAGCTTTATTAGTTTTCTTAATTTTATGGCTTATGCAAATCTTTATCAAGGGTTCTGATAAGGCTGGATGACATTGTAGCTCAGAACTGGTTGGCATTAAAGTCGCTGTCATTTGAAATAAATCAGCTGCACCATTCAAGCTTTTTATTTGAGAGAGAAAATCTCTGATTAAAAAAAGTCTTATAACATTATCTTCTTAATTCAATCAGTAGTTAGATCAATGGTGAGATGTAAAATATCAAGATGGAGTGAAACTGAAGTTAATTCAATTTGTAAGCAAGCTGACACTTAATTTATTTAGCTGGCAGATGACTGACATATAAGAAGTATAACTCAATTATCATCTATGGCTTCGAACAGATAGAGTTTCACTGCAGTGCCTTTCTCACGCAAAAATAAGGACAACAGGGATTAAATGATAAAACGGCAATTGAATCCAAGTATAATCCAGTTTTATATTTGTAGAAATCTCTTCATTTACAAAAAAGGATATTTTATAAATGACTGGATATAAAACTAATCACATTAGTGTCACAGCTTTTAAACCCTTCGTGTTGCCTTCCCCTCCACATTCTGGCCTCTACCTGCTCTTCTTTGATGCGTTCATTGATTTTGGTTGTGGCCTCCTCATGCGCTCTGAAGAGGCTGATGACGTTAGCCTGGTCAGGGTCCAAGATGTTCCCGTCCTCGTCTCGAACAACCAGGTCGAGCTCAAGGATCCTTCGTCAGGAAAAAAAAAGGAAAAACAGGATTGATGAAATTAGAAGGAAGGTGAAGAAAGTAAAGAGATTTCACAAAAGGAAGACAATTTAGTTGAAGAGAAAATGGATGCGCAGGAAGAGAGAGTAATTAGGAGATAAGACCAAAAGATTTAAAGTTTTTGTGAAAGCTGGGATAAAACACAAGTTAACAACAACGATTAACGGTGTAGACGCACTTGTTGCCATAATCAATCTTAGAAGTAACTTTTTGCTTGAGCTCCTTAAATTCATCGCTGGGCAGAGTCCCAGACAGGAGCTGGGAACGCCACTCCATCAAGTCCCACATCAGCCTCTGGACCTGCTTCACACGTCCATGCTTGTTGCTCTAAAAACACAGACAGGGGGTGGGGGGTGGAGTGGTAAAGTGGTGTTAAAACTAAACAGAGACAAGTAAACTTTTACAAACACAAATGTAAAAGTTTGGTTTGTACCACAAACAGCTGCTTCCATATGGTGCCCCACTCTCTCAGTGTGGTGGTCACCTCTTTCACCAAAGGCATCTCAGCAGACGTAACAATTTCCTCATCTCTAAAGATGCACAAACAAAGGCACATTAGACAGACTTGTAAACTTCTCTAACTTCAACAGATGATCTGTCAAATCCACCCACCCTCGTTTTTCAATATGGACCTCCTTCAGATGGACAAAACTTGAAGGAAACACTCCCTGGAGTGGGAAACATGAGACAGATACACGAGAAGTAAGTCAGTGAAAGTTCTCAATGTCAACAATTGTGTTATTGTAAATTATGCAGCTAAGATGCACAACTCTTACCTTTTGGGCTTTGTTTCTGGTCAGGTATCCTCTGTACCATCCTGAAAGACAATTGAAATGTCATCATAAAACTGCATGAAAAAAGAACAATATATAGAGCGCTCACAATTGCATCTTTTTTCTTTTTCTTTTTTTTTTCTTTTCGGAATTGTAATACAATAAGAGCATGAAAGCAGCTATTCCCACTGTGGTTTTCTAGTAATTAGATATTTAAGAGTTCTGGTTATTTTGCTCCTTTACCTTTTTAGATATTTGTAGTTTTGGTAATTTTGTGTCCAAATTTTTGGGGGAAGAAAATGGAGTCATATCCTCAGAAACATTTTGCCCCGACCATGTGTTATTTTATATATATATATATATATATATATATATATATAGTATTTATAAAAAAACAATACTTGACTATCACTAAGAACTTCAAACACTACAGAAATGTGAGAGGCCAGAGATGTCAACTAGAGAGTATAAAATAGCGGAATAAATTAAGAATGCGGCAAATTGATGCAAAGTAAATATTTGTTTAGGACAAAAATAATTTGTTTTCTGCTCTTACAAAGTTATATTATGCAAACCTTAGAAATATTTTGAAAAATGCACTTAAATAAATTAAATAATCTGTGCTCCAATTTTTCATTTAAAAAAAAATCTCCATTATCAAGAAACATCACAAACTTGTTTTACAACTACTAAAGAAAATCCATGACTATCAGATGCTTCCAACAAGATTAATATTTTAATTGATAATATCATAATGATCATTACGGACTGCTGTACCATCAAAGTTCAGAACACATCAGAAACTATTGATCTATATCTAGTAGCTGTAATTAAATATCACAGAATCCTCCTGACTTTCATTTTTCTCATCAATGTCCTGTGTGCTTTTTAACGTCTATCCTATTGATGTCTTCCTTTATGTAATCAGACTAAGTGTTAAATAACTTTATTACTCTGCATTCAAATCTTTTAAGGGTCCTAATTAAACGTTATCCACAAAGTGAAAGAAACATCACATTTTAACCTGTTGTTTCAACATGACATGCCATGTTAGTATCGACTGCATGTATGTTGTGACATTTGCTTTAAATTGCAAATAAATATATTAGTTTTATCCCAATATAGATCTTACAATCTATATTTAAGTGTTAAAAAGGAACAAACATGCTTTGGACCAGTGGTGCCCAAATCCAGTCCTGGAGAGTTACATGTTGAAAGATGCTAAATCTCAAGGGCTGGAGTTGGACATGACTGCTTTAGAGGAATATTGTTTTATTATTAATTAATACTTTTAAAAGGCAATAAAAACAAAAGTAAAACATGACTGGAGAAAGGAGCAGTAGTGACAGCACTCACCTTCACAGACCTCCTGGATGTGCACTGTGTCTCCTATTTCCAGGGACAGTTGCTTCTCCCCTTTGCCAACAAAGTTCCACTTAACTAAAAACAAAATAATTGTAGTCATGAATAGTAATGTTGTCTGAAGAAGTGAAATACTAAATTGCCCAAAGGAGAAACATTTAGGTGCAGTTCAGTTCTATTCCAGGTCACAAGAAAAATAATTTCACTTTATGTTATGTTACATAGAATAAAATAAATGTAATCAATTCCAATACAATGCAATCATGTCAGATTCAGATCCAGTCTTTTTTAAGCGACTGCTCAACATGTGTTTGAGGATGTGCAGGACTAAAACATGCTAACATGCAGAGCATTAGCATTAGCTTCCCTCCCAGAGATAACAGGTTGTGTATGATGTATTTTACTATAATCTAAGCTGTGTACAATTAAATGTGTTAGCTCTGTGTTGGAACATATGGTCAGAATTCCTCTAACATTAACTTTCGATGCGCATTTCAGCTTTTAAAACTTTAAGTTCATATAAACTTCCTTCCTTATAGCACCACTTCCTGTGTTGTAGACTCTCAAACGAAGCAGATCAACTTTTTTTGTACAAATCATTCAATGCTGTATCAACTCGACTTTCAAAGCTTTCCATCATCCAGTGTTACTTTCATTGTTAGTATTGGGCTAAAAGGTGCACTACTGGGTTGGTGAAATGTTTAACTGTCTCCTAGCAGGACATAAATACTATTAATTAATACATCAACGTGACGGCAGCAGAAAGATTTTCATTTTCAGTCATTTCAGTCCAGATGGGAGGTCAAAAAATCTGTGTCACTGACATGTTTTTGGCTGCATTGCATATCTAATGGAAACATACTGCGATAAGAGCCGCCATATTAAACCACACGCCTAATACAGACTGTACTGAGGTCGAGTTTGCTGTCTTCCTTCAAGCTATAACTACAATTTCCCAGCATTCTTTTTTTTTCTGCTGCACTATGTGCCAAGCATAAGATTTTTTTTTCTCAAAAGCATTGCCCTTCTGCTGCAACTCCGTTTAAGTTTCCTTGGAGGTCGATGTTGTACATTATGCAAGTTGTCAAATCTTAAGGTTAGAGTTGAATAGGATGTTGAACTCTGAAGACCTCTGAAGCATTTAACACCAACACACCCACTACACAGAAATGTATTTGTTTTCTTTGGATAGACAATGCGGTTTTCAGTAAAACAGTAAGTCTATACATCAAAATGTACCTGCAAAGTTCATGCACACAGACACAGAAACTTCAAATTGAGGACCTTCTTTTGACTTACCTACACCATACCGCTCTGTAGTAGTCCTTGTCCAAGGAGCCATGATTTCATGTAGTCTGCTCTACAAGAACCACTTTCACAAATGTTGCTTGATTCTATTCCTTTTTTATCTCTCTTCTAAACTTCTCTCTTTCACATTTTTTGTAGTTTAACTGAAAGCAGCAGGCCCTACCCCTTTAGCCTTTCTTCCTCTTCTGTCTCTTCTCGCTTCCTGCCTCTGAGCAGTTAAGAGGAAGTGGTAGAATACAAGGTGGAGTCACACCCAGGTTTATGCAGTGCCTCCAGATAGCTAATTTAGACCGACTGTAACATCATCAACCAGACTCAGTTACCCAAGAGTTAAAAATAGCATTGATGTCAACTGTATTCAAAGATAAACAGTGTCAATGCAGGTTATCCTGAAAGAGCATATTCAGTTCAGGACAATTAAATTATTTTTTGTTTAATTTTTACAATAAGATATTAGATCCAAGTCATACACAGAAGTACAGTTAAATTGAAGTTTGCACTAACTGAACAAAAAGCATGTCTACCCCTTTACTTTCTTTGTAAAAGTTAATTTTATAAAATTCCTTCTATTTGCTGAATGCCAGAATAATGACAGATTTTCTGAAGTATTTTACAACAGTCTTCAAAAAGCACATGCAAATCTCTGGATGTTTTCTAAGGCGACAACTCAAACGTACTCTTTCCTTGTGTAGCATTCAAGATATCAGGTAGAGACTTGTGAAACAAGTCTCGTTCGTCCTTTACCAATGCTTTCCAGATGCCTAATGGTGATGCTGATTTGTTTAAGCAATTATAAACAAAATGGAAAAACCCAGCCATCCTCAGGATTCCAGAGATGAAAGGGTTTAGGTGTGAAATGTATGCATCAAACCCAGAACAAAAGTAAAAGGCCTTTGAAGATGTTGACTACAGGTGATGAAACACAGTGAAATGACTCCTACATCAGTCTGGGACAAAAATAACCCTAGAGAGGAAGAAACCTCACTGGGGTTGCTTATAAAGCAAAAGCGCTTATAAAAAGGATAGATTACGGTTTTTACATGTTTGCAGGGACAAACAGCTTGGTGTTTGGTGACTGTGATCTTAGAAAACTAGAACAGATTGACCATTAATACATTCAGGGGAAAAAGAGGAAGATTGCAAGCTTAAAAAAAAATTCACCCCAGCTGTGAAGCATGGGGAAGTGAAGCGTCATGTTTTGGGGGGTGTTTGGCTGCAACTGGTGCACTTCAGTAAATGCATGGCATCATAAGGACAGGACATTATGTGAACATATTGACATCTGACTAACTTTAACTTCCCAGCTGATACCAAAAATAATTAAAATACTAGTTTACATATGAGGAAAAACACACCTTCAAATTTGAATTTCTAAGTAATGATGACTGGAAATGCATAAGTTTTAACTATTAGTAACCCCGTCCACAGCACGCTGTCTTCATTTAAGATTTATGCACGGAGGCGTCTCTTCAGCATGAAGAACCATTTCTAAAGTAATATTCAGTTTCTATGCTTAGATAGCAATTTCTTTGGCAGCAAGGATCTAAGATGAAAGTTTAGCTCGGTTCTAATTTTGCTTGTTGTGGGAATTATTTATGAAGCTCAAATACATATCTGAGATTTCAAAGAAAAGGCTCCTTCATCTAAAATGTATTTTCCCTTGACCCCTTCAGTTCATGTTACCACGGGAACCATCCCATTCAGAGAGCATCCTTTACACCACAGTTGGCAGCAATTGGTGGTATGGATACAACCTTTTGGAAATATGACTGGCTCATTCCATTTGACTTATTATGAACAACACCTCTGGATTTAATTAGACTTAAAAGTAAATATTGCGCTTTTTATATAGAGCAATGAATAGAAACTCAACTGTTTTGTTTTTCCATAAAATAAATCTTGAAGAGCTTTCCTTTAAAACCGGCTAGAAGCTATTATTGTCTTCATCTTTCTGCTTGAGGCTTATACTGAAAAGGGGGGGAAAAGAAAACAAATGAAACTATAATCTCAGCCTTTCATTAGGAGCCATCAATCATTTTTTTGCTTTATAAAGTCTTATTATGCTGTTTAAAAAAACCTGCCTAAGAAATGTCTTTATATTATTTGGACTTGTTGACATTTTGTAATGTTACACCCTCGAACTAAAGCATTTTATTGGGATTTTATGAGGGAACACAAAGTTGTTCATAAGTATGAATCATCATGCATGTTTTTTTCTTTTTCAAAATGTTTCACATTTAAAATTTTGAAGTGTATCATATAATAGAAAGAAGCACACAACTGTCCAATATAAAATTATTAATGGAGTTCATCAATATGTAATTTAACATCAGTTTTTAAAAAAAATCCGACTGTGCTGTGAATGTGTCAGAGGTTTGTTAGTGAACAAATGGCATCATGAAGACCAAGGAACATTACAGATAAAACAGACATAGAGCTGAAGAAAGGTTTGAAGCAGGGTTTGGCTTTCAACATCTCAGATAACACTACACAGTCGATTATCAAAAAAAGGAAAAAGAATAGTAGCACTGCACACCGACCAAGACGGTCCTAATCTGCCGGCCAGATAAGGGGAGCATTGATCACAAGAATATCCACGAAGTCCCAGGTAACTCTAAAGATTCCCTACAGAGATCCACAGCTCAGGTGGAAGAAACTATGGGAATTATGGCATCAATGATGCCTTGGTGAGACTTTCCTTTTGTGCCCCCCCACTCCCCACTACTCCAAAGCATTCACATGCACTCACTAATAATAAACAGCAAAAGTACAAATTTAATGCTGGTTTATTAAGCCCTCAAATGTGTTTAGGTCCTATCTCAAATGTAGAATAATGCAGTTTGCGGATGACTTGTAAAAAATATCTTAGATTGTGAATAGGAGATGCTCAAATGTTGTCCCAAAATACCCAAAAACAACAATGAAAAGAAAAGCTAGGTGGAACTAAAATTCAATTTTCTGATGTACATCCAGCAGGTTGTTTGGTGGAGAACCAAAAGTGGACACTCTGAACACATCTTCCCATCAGTAAAGCATGGTGGTGGTAGAATCATTCTGTGGGGATGCTTTAATTTGAAGGGACAGAGATGCTGGTCAGAGTAAAGAGCAGAATAAAGAGAGCTGTATACAAAAAAATCATGGAAAAATGTTTAAGTCTACAAAAACTTTGGCACAAAGGCACAGAGACTAAAAGACAATTCCCCTTAATATAAAGCTGCAAATAAATAACTGATCAAAGCACAGCTATGTTTTAGTAGGTCTCAGCAAAGATCCAAATCCAGTTGAAAACTTGTGGGAACACTTTAAAGTTGATGTTTACACAGCCACTCGTCATTCAGTTTGACTAAGTTTTACCAATTTTGCAAACACAATTGCACAAACATTTAATTTGTTGGAAATCAGATACCCCAAAACACTTGGTGTTTCTACAACAAAATAAGCATTTCTCCATGACAAAAGCCTTACTTTTTAGAGTGTCTCTTGCAAAAATGTTTTTTTTTTTTTAAAACATGCATTATTTCCTTTCACTTCAGTGTTTGTCCTTACTGGATGTTGGTCTTTTGTATAAATTCTGTATATATTCAACTGAGCTTTGTGCCTGTGATGTGGGAAAACTGGGTGTTGATACTTTTGCAAGGCTCTGATATGGAAAGTGGGTAAAGTCTATCAGTTCTTCTGGGACCACTTTAACTATTTTTGCTA
Source organism: Micropoecilia bifurca (assembly GCA_903067075.1). Taxonomy (NCBI): domain Eukaryota; kingdom Metazoa; phylum Chordata; class Actinopteri; order Cyprinodontiformes; family Poeciliidae; genus Micropoecilia; species Micropoecilia bifurca. The sequence goes on along the minus strand of CAEGAF010099372.1, from coordinate 14,528 downwards.
ACTAATAGTTCCAAAATATTCTGTTTCTTAGTCTGTTCACTATATCTTCGTTCTTCTTATTCCTACACTTTTATTTTGTTCTTGTTTTTTTCTCCTACAGTGTATACTGGCACGCTATAAACAAAAGCCCGTCACAGCAGAGAATATCCCAAGAAGAAGTCACAAACACACTTATAGATGCAGCATATGCATGTCACAGTTTGAAATGTTCAAAGGTGCTCTTGTCGTCATATATAGCAACTTACTATGGATTCAACAATCATGTTAATATAATTAGATGCTGCAGGGTAACTCCAGGAAAACCTCTAAAAGGGAGAGAGAGAAGCCTTGTAGTTGTAGGAAACCATCTGAAGATTTGAGAATAAAGAAATGTGAGATAAAGATAGGTTATCTCTCAGGGTTTTGCAGCAGAACAATACTAAAACCTTGTTATTATGACTCACAAGGACAAATCTCAAGGAGCACAGAAAAGCAAAACTTCCAGAAATTGGCAGAGATGGACTGACATGATGATAAAGACATAAAGAGAGGCAGGTGACACAAAAAGAGAGAAAGAATTAATTAATTCAGCTTCAGCTAAGATTTGAACTAGATCGTGGCAGACAGAAAAAGGGGTTGGATTCAAACCAGACATTTTATGTTCAGCTTGAATTCACTCTGCTGGAGTGATAAGAAGAGAGAGAGAGGAAAAATGGACAAAGGGAATAAAAAGAGAAATGATAACGATTTTTCCTTGAGGTCTGAAGATGAATCGTCTTTGGAAAGAAAAGAAAAAATGGAGACACGTCACAACACTAACGTCAACGCATGAAAAAAAAATTGAAAGGTTCGGGGAAAGGACCTTTCTATTGCTAACATCACTTCCTTGGGACTGTGACTGATTTTTAAAGGTGTATCCCAAATCCTTTACAATTGTTCCGGCTTACAGTTGCATGTGTAACATGAGGGGGAATACATTACTCATATCAACCCCAAAGAGCTCAGCTCCCATTGCACCTAAATTACAACTTGAAAATAGCAAATTTTCTGAATTAGAAGATAAAAATAATAAGAAGCATATAGTCAAAGATGACCTGTTACAGCTTGCACAGGCAGGTTTGAAAAAATGACAGGAAAATGAATAAGCTATTTCAAGCCTAGCCAAAGCAAAAGCAAGGAGATGTGTAAAATGAGAACAATAGAGAAGAATCAGAGAGTGAAAGTTACATAGAGAGAGAAAGAGAGAGAGAGAGGGGATTATTCAAGAAACCTTCCTGGCTCTTTTTCTCTCCTCTCTCTTGCTCTCTCTTTCTCTCTCAAGCCCTCATTACACATACTCTCCATGAGACACACTGTGGTTCTCTCTGGGAGAGCAACTGAGTAGCAGGAGCGTCAGCACAGTGAGGGAAAAGCAGCCCCGAGGTGAGTATAAACATTCATGTTTGTCGATTATTTTCTGCACAACGTGTTTTCAGATTTGAACAACCGGATGGAGGAGCATGACTGTCCTGCTGTTGCTTTTCTGTTTCTCAACCTTTTCTATTTGTGCAACAGCATAAGCCTGCTTTTTCAGCATTTTCTTTGCTCATTCACATAAATATATTTCAATCATTTTACAACTGATTCCAATAATTATTTGTGATGTGTCGGTTTTATTATGTCCTAAATTGTGTCCACAAAGATGAAAGCTTAAATGTATTTGTTCTTCTCTTGCTATAAGATTCAGCCGGCTTCCTATTTTTATTTGCATTCAAATGCAGATGCAGACAAAGGTCAGTTTAGAGAAGCAGAATCTGTGGCTAGTTTTACGTGTCCTTGCTCAGGAGAACTCAAATCGCATCACAACTTCCTTTTTTTAAAAAGAACATCTCACTTCAAAAGACATAAAGGTGTCTCTGAGAAAATTATGTGAAGTGAATTTAGATTCACAAACATTTCCATTTGTGAAAGTGGGGTGAAAATGCTAATGTTTCTGTTTTATTTTATAGCTTGGTCTTATTTGTGATGATTTTATTCATCTTGTTTTGTCAGCCCCTTTCAGTTATGTTTGAGCTTTCAAAATGTTATGTGTACAAATTTGAATTACACTGAAGAGAACTGAAAATAGACATGTACAAAAAAAGAGTGGTTTGATGAGATAATTACAATATTCGATCTGTATATTATTGCAATGAAGCTGTTGTAGGGGAAAAAAACAAGTCTCAAACTTCTTAGCAGATGGTCCGACTTTTAATCTCTCTGTTGAATTTTACTAAATGTACACATAGAAGCAGAATGCATTGCAAGCATCTATGAAAGATAGATGAAGAAGAAGACGGAGCAAATACAAATAAGCAGACGGGAAAAGGAAAAGGCAGAGCAAGCCTTTTGCTGCTCATATCAATCTTAAATGCTTTGTTAATTTATGACTGTCAATTATGTGGAGAATTAAAATGAAAAAGTGGGTTGACCAGACTGGATCTTGGAATTCAGTTCCCAACATTTTTACAAAAATTCAAAATAACAGATGCTTAATAAACCGGTTCCCTGTTTTTTTTTTTCCTTTTCCCCTTTTTTACATATATTAACCATTTCCGTAGTTTTTAGTTACAAACTAACTCAATAAGGTTTGGGAAAACATGAGGCCAAAGGTTCAAATGTCTTTTAGGAAAGCACATGTATTGCACATTATACAAACAGGGAACCTTCAGAAGTAAACATCGGAATATGCAAAGAACATGTTGTTTGTGTCAGGTGACCAATATGAGAATAGGTTAGTAAACCACTAAGCTGCAGTTCTTCTTTTGGGTTGTCTGACGTGGAACCTTTCTTCAAATGTCCCGATTGAGTATTTATTGCAGCATAGCCACTGAAAGTGAATTACATGTCTGAAAGCAGAGACTAAACCCGTCTCAGAAAGATATGTGACTCTGCAGTGAACCAGTCAAATGTTGGGAGGATGTGGTTTAGTGTCGTGACACGGTCAGAGTGCAGTGTGTTGAGCTGAGCTCTTTAGAGGAAGCATCTCTTTAAAAAATAGCAGCAAAAACATGTAAATGTAAGACCTAACAGAAAAAAAAGATTGAAGCTTAATGTGTGTTTTTTTTCCTCTATTCATATTTTACTAAAAGTCCTCAGGCTTCCATTTTGTGGAAGCTTTCTGCATTGCTGCATTAATCGAAGTGCAGTAAAGTTGACACTCTGAAGCCAATCAATTATCCCTACCTGACCTGAACTCGTTAGCGCACCTGTGTGTGTCTAGGTGTGTGCGACAAATACATGCTGTTAGTGTGCATGAATATTTTATTTGTTAGATTCCCCCTCTTCGTCTCCGATAAAGCATGCGTTGCTCAATGTGTTTCAATTTCACACTTCCAGAGTTCCCCTCCACTGGGCAAAACACCACAATGGTTACTAAGCAACCCACCATCCCAGACCTTTTCCTTTCTACTCCAGTGGCTCAAGAAAAGACAAGTAGACAGATGTGAGCACACAAACAAGCACACGCCTTCACACACGCACACGCACTCTGTAACAGTGGCCCACACAATGCAGCAGAATGTCAGTTTATAGAAGCCAATGAGAAAAAAGAACACGTTTGGTTTTGTGTTGAAATTCATTAGGATAAATCAATCATTTATGTTGCTCTGATAAACCACATGGTTTCATAATTTATAGACATTAACAAACAGCATTGCAGTAAGAACTTAAATTAATATTACCTAAAGCCACTTAATAATAAGTAATCACTTAATCACTTATTACCTAAGCAACTTAATCATATAATTTCTTACATCTGTTCTTTGAACTTTATATTATCTATACTTTTGTATAACTAAAGTGCAGTAGGTTTCATAATCACATTTTCAGTCTTACATCTGTTAAATCTTGATTTATATGAATCCATATTTGCAGATTATCTCTCATAACCAATAGTAATGTGTGTAAGTACTATAAGTACTAATAGTAAGTATTTTGAGTACAGTTTGAAGCAATCATTGTCTTCAGAAAATGTAATTGTATAGTGAATAATTGAAGTTGTTTTCATGTTTTCTGAGACTGAGTTTAATAGAAAAGCTGATTTCCCCAATCGACTGACATATCAGCGAAGTGTGAAATTAACTTCCATTTTCTTAACTCGACATAAACATGTTCAGACTAATTACTCTACAGAGAAGATAGGATTGCTTTGATAAAGTTTTGAGTTAAAAAGACCAGATATCGCTTCAATACTCATTTCATAAAACCCAATCAGGGTGGTAAAATAAGCTAAAAGCAAAAATGGATGTACACCTGGGATGCATGATCCCAAAATTTAAGCAACGCATCCGATCTGAGTAATAAATAACCTCATTACTTCAGTTTCAGTTTATATGATCTAACGCGTCACTGCTGCAGGTTTTTGTTTCCTTTTGCTGCTTCTTTTTCAAGCTTGCCTTTAATCATACACAAAATTGGTCTCCTTTCACCAGAGATGTTCTGAGCAGCAGGGGCATCCATAAAGCCGAATAAAACCAATTGGGCTAATTTTCATCTTTCTTTTTGGAGGATAGGCAAAAAGCAAAGGAAGCTGTTACAGAGCAATCTTTGCAAATGTGCTTTAAAATTTCACTGTAACGTTTGAGGTTCGTCTCAGTTTTGAACACTTGCAAATGAATCCATAAGTAATTGATCAGTGCAACCATTAAAGGAACATGGTCAATGATGGTGAAACATCCTGATTATGCATGTGAAAGATTGATTTGAAAAAAGTTGTACAATTATTGAGAGCTGAAACAAAACTTTGATTCCGTAGGAGAAACACCCAGGAAACAATTTTGGCTGTCAGACCACATCTCAACATCTTAAAACTACAAACACGAAGACATCTTTTTGTCATGCAAAAACATGAAACGTTCTTCCTCGGGAAACCTCTGAAAGCAACACGGCCTTTGTGTTTTCTGAAAAATAGAGCACTTATTTCCAGCCCCTTACTGTCCTTAAAACCCATTAGCCAAACATATGGTACTGGTCGTGCGAGAGTGTCCGTCTGGACCGTCGTGACCATGTGAGCCTGGATGTGATTATAAAGATGCAGTGACAGTTGCGGCTGTTTGCCACGAGGGACAACCATAACTAGGCATTTATGAGAAACATCAGATGGTCAGGTTTAACACAGCCAAGCGTAAATAAGCAATCGTTTTTTTCTCATTTTGCCTTTTTTAAGCGCTAGGACATTGTCTCAGCATGACTCACTTGATTTTGAAGTAAGTCTGACATGAACATATCATATAACGAAAGCAAGATATTTGCTACCCTCTTTTAGACATGGGCTCATCACATTCTGATGGGTGTCTGGTTAAGACAGAATATTAAATAAATCTTAACTGGACACAGCCAAAAATGTACTGACCAAAATAAAAATGGTAAATCTGAAGAAATAGTAGTGAACACATAGTGCGCCTTATTCAATAATATAATAAAACCCTTTAATATTAATGTAAAAGATACTTTGAGTATCTTACACATTCCAAATTTGGATAATTGAGGAGTTATCTGTGTGTGATCTTGAAGACATAAACTTAGACATAAGACATAAAGTGGGCTCACAGTGCAAGAAATAATTTGATGATGAAAACTGTTGAAATGTGTCTCATAAGTCTTTGATCCTCCCCGATAAAATGTCCCAGTCATTACTTGCATTTGCAAGCCGCTCTTAAAGCTCTGGTGGGCTGCTGGACGATCACTGTTTGCTCTGGAAGATGTTCAAAAGCTCCAACTGGTCAGAAAAGACGAAGATTAGAAGAGTTCATATATCTGTAAGGCAGTACAGTCATACAGTTGAGATTATACTTTAATCATGTCCAAACCTCTTCCATCTTGTCCTGACATGAAGCCAGTGTCCATCTCTTTTGTCTGTACCAAACCTACACACACATTCAAACAAGAGAAAGTCTACCCACCAATCACTAACTCAAGAGATATTCTCTACACTGATACACTCATTCTGTCAAATGCTTAGCCTTATTCTGCCAGGCACAGACTAAATATTCTTGCTCATGTAGCACTAGAAATTTAACAAAGGCAAAAATACTAAACTATATTTAGCCTAGATTCTTATCTTCTCTGTGCTCCTGTTATAGACTCACAACAGTGAAGTGGTAAGAGTGACAAAAGGCCACCAGCATCATCTACTTTATTAGCTAGACTTAAAGGATTGTTTGTGAACACAAACTGCAAAACAACCAACCACATGGCAGCAACTTTATGCATTCATACAATTAGACGTTGTGAATAAAACTTGCTGAAATTCAAAAAAATAATCAAAATGGGGCACAAGTGAATTTAAATGACTCTGAAAATGCCATAATTGTTGGTGCCAGATGGTCTGACCTGAGTGTTTCAGTCTGCTGCTGTACTGGGTTTTCCTCAATGAGCTCTTAGATTTACAAAAAAGAAATGCTCAGAGTAAAAGAAATTATCCAAAAGCAATAGGCTGGTTACAGAAAATGTCTTCTTGACATTATGGCTGCCGAGAAATGGGAAAACTGATTTAAAATTATAGAAAGACAACAAAAGCTCAGACAATGACTCGCTGAATGTACCATACCGTGAATATTAAATCTGACAACAGGAGCCATATGGGGCCTGCTGGTGTTTTCTAGGGGTTTTTTCCTCCATGCATGCTGATCATGAGGGATTACTGTAAGTCAATAACTCAATACAATCTGCTAAGTTTTCTTTGCTAGAAAACCTTTCAAACTCGTTTGAATAATGAACTGAACTTCACTGCACTGTTTGATAACTAGGATCAATTGGAATGCTTTCTTTTCTGTGAAGTGTCTTGAGATGGCGTCCATTGTGAATTGGTGCTATCTAAATTAACTGAATTGAATTGATTTGAATTTAAATTAAGGCTACAGTTCAACCAGGCTTACGCAAAATGGATATTAACAAATAAAAAGTTTTTTGAACATCACAACAAGCTTATTCACCTCCAGTGACCTATCACCAGGTCTCAAAACAATACAAAAGCTTTGGTACAAGATGAAATAGGATATTCACATCATAGATGTTGAGTTAACATGTTTGAGGTAACCATGCTATCATGCCAAAATGGACAAAAATCTCTGAGCACACTTTCCAATTTCTTGATCTTTCTATGCTAAAACAAACAAATTAGGACATTTCTAAAGGACAAAAAGAGGTCTAATCTGATACTACCAAGGACACTTAAGAAGTGTAGGTTATGTTTATATGTAGTAATAGCTCCATATCAAAATACATTTTGCATATAGTAAAAACTCAATCAGTCATCACTGATCTTATGAGTCCCTAAAAGATAGAAAAACTACATGTTTTAAGTGGAATTTAGAAGAGTATACTCATTCCACAAATTGATGTAAAATTGTATTAATATTTACAGAATAATGAGGGAATGTAAATGCTTACTGTTCAGTCTTAGGCACATTTCAAATTCTACTTGTGTTCAAGGGTGACACTTTTAGCTAACATTAATGGGGAAAAACACATCTAAACCCACCAATCTACTCCTAATGACCATAAGAGATGAGGAAATATTGAAGGAAAAGAGCAGGTGATTAGTGTCATGGTAGGGAGGGGGTTTTTTTATGCCAACAGTAGCACATAGCATCAGAAGCAGACATGCAGAGAACATAAAACACCAGGAAGTTAGCAAAGACCACATCTCACTAACTGTAATGATGGATATTATTCTTTTGGTACTCTTCAAAGCACACAAGCTGGCATTCGTATTGCGGTACAGCTGGGTACAGCTGAAGCTCGTACAAGAAGTTAGAAAAGTAGTTGTTTAAACCACCCATAGCCACTGCTTTCTAACCTGCCAGCTTGCTGATTTGGTCATTAGTTGTCACCAAAATGAAAGAACAGCAAGACTAAAATGAAGCAATCAAAGTGTGCATGTAGGAAGTTGTATAGTATTATTTTTATGAATCTTCGGTAATTTAACCTCACCATTCATAGCAAAAGACTGTTTTCCCCCCTTACTGTAGCCTGCGTGATTCAGGTTTGATAATGACACATGACAACTGTGAACAAAAAGTGCAAAATAAATAAAATACTGCTATCCCAGAATTAGAGGTTTTTAGAGCCTTATAATAAAAAATGTTAAGATAATAAGCTAAGCAAGTTTGTTCAGAAAAAATTCTTGAAATCAGTGATGAATGATCAGGACAAATTAAATTATTTATAAAGTAGGATAAAAAGAACAACATGAAGTTCACAAAGATTATCAAAACAGAACTGCAAAGTACAAAACTAGCATTAAAAAATATATATATCTGAAGGATTTACCACAAAGAGAAACCCGCTCATACAGTAGCTAATTGCCTAGAAGGGGCTTCTCTGTAAGCACAGTTTTACAGCTGGATATGAGTTGGATGAATGTACACATGCTTGTGAGCCTGAATGCATTTTGATAGTTTGGTAAATCTGAGATTAAGACACCTAGGAAAAAATGATAACAAATGCATGTATATCTCGTAGCAAATTCTGGCATCTTGCAGTGGCAATCATATTTTGTTGAATTGTTTGCAGTGGAAAAAAGAGAAACATATCTGATGTCCTCAAAATGTTACTGTACCAAAAAAAACAAATAAGTAAAACAATCCAAACATTTAGTGATGACTATGATCCTATATGTTTGTGTAAAGGCAGACAATTCAACAGTCCCAATCTTTTTTAGGTTGTGGTACCAGATTATTGAGAAACCACATCTTTAAATAAAAGTGTTTGTCTTTTGTTTTGTCATGAGCAAGGTAGATATAAATTCTCATATTTAATCAAATTCTCAATAACCATTTCGCCAATCCAGCGTCACTGAATGCTTGGATGCATCGCGCTCAATGATTATTATGCTGCCTCCACATTTTTTCTGAAAATCATGTATTTTTTGTCTTATTTAAAAAACATTCTGATTATTCTTAATAGAATTGTATCAATACTTCTAGTATGTGATGATCTATGCCTTCTCTGGATTTTGAGAATGTTCTTCCTTCATGTTCATTGTAATGTCTGATTTTTTTTTTTCTTTTACCCTCTAGTAAGCACTTCATATTTGATCTGCCAAGCTTTGTCATTAGATGTAATGAAGTATCTTACCTCCCGCAGACCACTTGGCTCACTGATTGGTGTAAAGCTGATTTTTCTTTAGAATGTCAAACATTATTATACTACTTTCTATAAATGCATTACCTTTGTTGAGTTTTTATATTTTCAATGTCATCTTAGTGCAGATGTGTAACATTCTTCACAGATTATTATAAATTCATATTTGATAGGCTTTTTGTAAATCAAGAAAATTATACAGCTCAGTGGGAAAAATTACCATCTAATTGCATTTGATAATGGAACAGGATTAAAAAAAACTCTCTCTTGCTAACTGTACTTATCATCTTTGTCCACTAGGTGTCACTACAGCTACAGAAAATGGCATTGAAGGGAACGCTGACAACTAGCCAACAGATGGAAAACGGTTTCACCTCTAAGTCACAATGTTTGTCCAGAAGGGAAAGCTGACTATCCTAAAGGTTTAGAATCAAAACCTTTAGGTGTTTTTTTCAGGAAAATAAACATGTATGTGGACAGCCAAAGCTGAAAGGAAAGCATGCTTGGAAGATCTTTTATTTAAAAAGGGAGCTCCTAAGCATCAACAAAAAATTTTAAAATTGCATTGTCAAGTTGAAGCTTCAAGCATGTGTCCTTGTACTTCCTAAGAAGTGAGAATTTTCCATTGAAGTAAAAGACACAGCATAAAACTGTGGTTCACAATCAGCTTCAACAGCAGAGACTTTACGTTGTCTCCAGTGATGCACCAGTAATAATGTTGTCAAAAGTGATGCTGGGTGTCATCCTGTCCCTCCTCATCCTCCTGACTGTGGGTGGTAATGTGCTGGTGTGTCTAGCTGTCTGCGCCTCACGACGCCTCCGCTGCCTCACTAACTGCTTCATTGTGTCACTGGCTGTGACAGACCTCCTGCTCGGCCTCTTGGTCCTCCCGTTCTCCGCCCTCCTCCAGCTCAGTGATGAGTGGCCGTTCGGCCCAGTTTTCTGCAACTTCTACATTTCCATGGATGTCATGCTGTGCACGGCCTCTATCCTAACGCTGCTCGCCATTAGTGTGGACCGGTACCTGGCAGTGACCATGCCTCTGAGATACACCTCTCTGGTGTTGCCATGGAGAGTTGCTGTAGCCTTGGTGAGTGTCTGGACAGTGTCAGTGGCTGTGTCGTTCTTGCCGATTCAGATGGGATGGAACACTGTTAATGGGACGGTGCAGAATCACGGGCCCTGGGCTTCTGACAGGAGATGTCGTTTTGAGCTGAACAGGCCTTATGTACTTACAGACTCTCTTCTCACCTTCTATCTGCCTCTGTTGGCTATGTGCTGGACCTATCTTCAAATTCTTCGCATTGCTCGGGCACAGGCCAAGCGAATTATCAGTGCCCGACCCATTTGCATCACCAGCTATAACTGCAGGAACAGCCCCTCCACAAGTACTACCCTGGTTTCTGGTGTGACAGGTGTGGCACTAAGGGACCACAAAGCCACACTGACATTGGCAGCTGTGATTGGAGCTTTTGTTGTCTGTTGGTTGCCTTATTTCATATTATTCACAGTGCTAGGTCTTAAGGAGCATCCAGACCCTGGCATAGTACCAGAATTTCCTATTGTATTGTGGTTGGGGTATGCCAACTCAGCCCTCAACCCTGTCATATACGGAGCCTTAAACAGAGACTTCAGGTCAGCTTATGCTCATCTACTGAGATGCCGTTTCCCTACATACAATGGCTGGAGAAGTCAGCAATCTTCTCCCACTTTTACAGCAGGTGATGCAGCTCCTTCGAAGTTATTGAATTTGGCTAATAGCATAATTTTCAGTCAGATTATGCGGCGTTTGTTTTAGCCTGTTTTTCTCCTACAATTATTTTGCCTTTCCTCTTTCAATTCTTAGCCCGAAAGCAGCTCACCGAGGTGACACTGCTGTGTGGTCACACCTCTGCCTCCTGTACAGAAGCAATAACATCTCAAAATGTCATGCTTCAGGACGTGAGCAGCAGAGGAGCTGCTCCAACCACTCAGTCTACAAATGGCCCAGCTACCACAGATGTCAGTGGTAATCAGGGGTAATTTTTTTTTTTTTTTATCTTTTGGAACTTTGTGTATTTACATTAAACTTCAGCTCTTACTTTATGATTGACATCCTATGATGAAGCATCTGTCATGCATTAAAGAGGCCTTCATTTGGAGTCATACTGAAACAATAAGATTGGCTCTTTTTATGAGCTATTCTACCATTCTGTAAAACACAAAGTTAATTTAGCTTTCTATGTGAATGTGTCATCCCTTTACATTCAGTGAGCCAGTGCTTTGCTGAGCCTATTGCACACCCTTGATCCAGCATCAGTCAGCCTGAGGAAAGAGCGCAACAGACAGACGAAGATGGACGGAGATGCTACAACCCCCCACATATTCAGTGCCACAGCAGAACCAACCATAATGCCACATGTAAGTAGATAAACGGCACATACTGACAGCAGTATAGCCCCCACAGGCCATATCTTGCCCAGAACAAATGAACTGTGACACAGATCCTTGCTGTGTCATCCACAGAGCACTAGGCCATATGGCAATATGCTTATTAGGCCAAGAAAATTTGCTTTCAGCACTCGTTATCCAGTTTCACTGCTTATTTTTATTTCCCCTGCAAAGTTGTTATGAAAAGTTTGGATAAAGCAAATAAGTAAAGCCATAATTTGTTTCTATAACTATTGATCATCATTCTGTTTTGTCACACTACAACAAAAACTTTTAACTGGAATTGTATGTGACAGATTAACACACAGTTGGCAGTTGTAAAGAGGAAATAAAAAAGTTTACACATTCCCTCCATTCTCTTCCACTTATCTGATATGGGATGACTGGTTTTAAAGGCCCAGTAGGAAAATCCAGACATCCCTTCTCTTGGTGACATTCTCCATCTTATTCTATGTGATCCCAAGTCATTTCCAACGCAGAATGGATATTGTCTCTTCAGTAGATTTTGGATTAGCCCGAGGGTATTGTCTTAATAGGCCATGTTTTTAAAGAGAGTCATCCTGAACAGATGTCCAAATGCTTAACAGAACCAGTTCTCCTCCTACCAGTTCCTTACCTAATAGTGAGGAGTTCATTTCAGTGTTCATGTACTTGAACATCATGGTACTTGATGTTCATGGTCGGCCCTAGGTGAGGGTCGGAATGAATAAATGAAGATAGGTCTTTAAATTAAGAACTTTGGTTTTCTGATTTACTTCTTTTTCTCACCAGTTCAAACCACCACAGCATATCAATAATTCAGAAGGTGGTTTTACAAATCCAGTTCCTCACAGTGAAAAGAGATTCTACAAAGTACTGACTCTTCTAGTCTGAATAAAAATGTAAAGCAGAGTAACTGAAAGTAGTTAGTTAGTTAGTTAGTTAGTTAGTTAGTTAGTTAGTTAGTTAGTTAGTTAGTTAGTTAGTTAGTGTGCATTACTTTGAGTTGCTCCACCATATAAAATGTTCAGGGGACATAATTTTGCAAAGTACTACAAGGGCTCACCTTGTTTTCGACCAAGAATTGCCAAAATGGCCCAAAAGCTGCAAGGGGAACACATGATAGAAATGAAGATATGCGGCCTATGCTATCACTTCATACAGATTGGCATTCTGACCTTGATTTTTTTTTGTCCAAGCATCTTTTTCTTGGACACGAGACTTTTTTAGTTTCCTTCTCATTGCATGGTTGTTATTCAAAAGTTTTCACTTCTTGGAGCATGTGGTACTGGGAGGCATTGTATGGGTGGCAACACAATTCTATGGTGTGGTTTACAGGATCATATTTTGCAGAATTTCTTGGATGTTTGATGCAAAGCAACCCAACCCAGCAACCCACTTTATATTGCACTCCCCTTGGTGAAGAACTGCTTCTGCAATGTGCCACCTTTTTACCCAAAGCTCCGCCTTGGTGCTTCCCGTCCAAAGTTTAGATCCAGCCTCACAGAGCAATCTTCCCCCACTCAGCTCCACCAGAGTAGCAGAAACAGCAATTAGAAAACATCTGGTGGAACTATGAATCTGCCTAGCTTATCATACAAACTACAAAACCCCTAGTAAGGGTTGTAAACTGCACCAGCAGGAAAAAGGGCAGGAGTTTTTAAAAATGATGGGGCAGTTTCAAGGCATCAGATATAGCTATGTTAAGACAGTAGCCTTGACTTATTTTTTGCTCTGAAACAATGGCTGTGTTCAAGTCAAATGGGTCGCATTTGATGTTGAGGCTTTACGTAAAAAATAAACTATATATACTTTGTAATAGCCAGTGTAGCTTTAATACTAATTTAAATGGTTTATTATGGATACTGACTCCTCCACTAAACTACATAGAGGTCCATTTCAGCATTAGCACAATTTATGTGCTTCTTTCAACTGTTATATTTGAACCTAGATTTAAATATAAATCAAATACATCCTGAATGTTTGGAGCACTGCCATGACTCACTGGAAATACATGGTTCAGAGAAATTTGGTTGTTTAAATGATAGCTTCTTTTTTGTGACACAGTACTATGAATAGAGAAACTTTTTTTTGTCTTTTCGTTTTTCCTTTAGGATTCAACACCACTAATTTTGAGAAAAGGCAAGAGAACCCAAGATCTCAACAACTCCAGACCTCATCAGTAAGAATCAATGTGTTCTCACAGCGGGAAGGCAAACAGAAAGTATTGAAGCTCTGCAGGAATAAATGGCACCAGCCAATTAGCTCGTGGATCACCACATTCATTAACTCATGGACATTTTTCATCCTGACTCCAGAGTGCACTCCAGTGGAAACATGACACACCACATCTCAAACTTGGAAAGAGCTTTTAAGAAAGAGAAATTTATCAAGAACTGTATGTTCTATGAAAACCAGCCAGTAAGGGAGGAAAGGGGATGAAGAGACTTTCAGTAAATCGGCCCATGATTTAAATGTGTAGCATACAATGTGCGTAATGTGTTCATTTTGTGAAATTATAACCAACACTCACACATTCTTGTTCCTACTGTTGTGCAAAATTTACAAATGTATGTATTGAATTGAAATATAAACACTACCAGTGAAAGAAATCAATGCATGCCCTGTTCCTATAAAATAACAAGTAATAAAAAATATATATGCAAGGAGCAATGAAGAAGAAGAAATTCCTGAAATACTCTGGTGGTAATGCAGGTTGTTGAGCATAATGTATTTGTTTAGAACTTGAGTGCCACAGAAACAGCATATTATCCGAAAATGTTACTCGAAAATGTCACACAAGCAGTAAGTTATTTCCTTTGAGGAACTCTTTGAGCCATATAATAACATATACTGTAAAAGATCATGTATTTTATATTATTAGTTTTATGTAAGCACCTTTCAAGAAACTAATCTTTAAAAAAGACACTCAAATTTGACATTTAAGATGAAAAACTTTTTTTAATACTGCTGATATTTTTTTTCTTTTAGATTCAGGACACAAGATTCCTTTAATTATTGTTCATATATATAGA
>CAEGAF010099358.1:0-19811 GCA_903067075.1 Micropoecilia bifurca | reverse complement strand
GATCATATTGGTTGCATTTAAGGTTGTAATATTCTTTATTAATCCAAATCTAGTCCTTTTGTATGTTTTAAAGTAAGTTTTTATTTTCTTTTGAATTATTTTGTGCTTTATCTTGACACCACCAACAAATGCTAACAGTCTTACAGTAACATTGACTAACATGGAAACCAAGCAAACCGCTAGAGAACACAGTTTTCCTGTTGTTTATCCAGGCAGACAGTGTTGATTCTGGCTGGAAGGGAAATTGTCTGAGGCAGACATGTGGATAAATTTCCCAACAATTCTCGAGGTCATAAGACTGTCATTTATCACTGACATCAGGTTTGCCAATTACTGCCATGTAAAGAGCTCCCTGTACCTTCCTGTACTTATAAAAACTATTTGATAGAAGTTCAGAAGTCGGGGTATGGAATAAAATATTAGATTTGAAAATTTGACCTTAATTGATCATTTCATAACAAGGCAGATTCACAAAATGTCCCATAATGATCTGTTCATGTAAATTACAAAAATGTATTTATTAGGTGTGATTTTTTTTTTTTTTTTTGATTTTGTTTAAAAATTAGACAAAACTCCCACACTCTGTTCTGATTAAAGCACCACTCATTTACTTTGGACATCACCTGCAAATTGTTTTCTCACAGAAAGCAAGCAGAGTCTCATCTGGGGAAAAAAACAGGATATGACAGAATTTAGCAGGAGAAACCAGGAAGGAGTGTGAACATGGGATCAGGGTTTAATACTGTGAGGGTGAATCACTAAGATAGGGTTGAACTAAAGTAAGTAAAACAGACGCATAACCAACTCAAACAACCCAAGATCCTGACAGTTTTGTTGAACCTCTGGCTCCCTTTTACCTGCATTGACATACCACCATCCCCCTTTTGTGATACTGAGCGTGTCACTGTATCATGGGAAAGGAAATAATAGAGCAACTGTGGTTGTTTTGTAGATACATTTGTTGTGTTTATGTTTCTATGGATTATTTTACCCTTCACTATGGAGGTTCCTTATTTTAAACTGCATTTTGTGATTCTTTGTGGCTTGAGCTTATTTTCTCTTCTTGTACAAATCATTTTGATTCCCTTATTATACCAGTGTGCTGTTTTTTCATACATCAAAAGGAGAATATGAACTGACACCTCATATCAATTATGCATCTGTCAAGCGGCAAACTTTTAGGTTTACTTTCCGTAAAGGTTGCAAAGGAATTTTTGCAATATGAGTTTTTCATAGCACACTTCATCGTGACTTTTGTTCTGTTTCTTCATATTCGTGCTCAGTTTTGAGTATAAATTATGCACAGCTGCATTTAGCCTGATAAGACCAAGACTGACACTTGCTGCTCTTGCTGATATATCTGTTCTGATTGACGGGTATTTTTCAGGGATTGGTTGTTGATGCAGTTTGCTGTTACCAAAGAGAAAATCTGTCAGATGATTAAAGAAAAGACAGCCGTGTTGAAGAGTGGAAGTCTTTAAATGCTGCGGGTCGCAGTGTTTAATTCTGCCGCGAGTACAGAAGGAAGCAACAAAGAAAACCCCACAGTGCAGCGAAGGCCATCTTTCCCACTTGTTGACCTGCTTTAACCTTGAACTAACTTTGAGTTTCATACCCTGAAAAGCTGTCCAGTGATGTTGGTAATATATCAACTCAACACTAGTGAACCCTGTTATGGAACCATTTCAGCTTCTTCTAGAAACTTGTATTACAATCTCGCCACTCTTGAAATTCTCCTCATTTTCAAAATACATTGTTTTTGACTGTACATACTCTGAACATGCTACACCTGCATTATAAAATGATTAACTATATCATCATGATGAGACTGTTCTTCAGATGAGATTAAACATTTATTTATACAATCCACTTAATTTAATGTAAAAAGAGTCCAGTTTATGAAATACACTTTATAACCGTAGAGTTAAGTTTATTAAGTTACAATCACTTTATTTGTGGGACACTGCCAAGTTTTAAATGCCTTCCTTTCACAAAATGTTCCTGTGTATGTGGTGATGAGTCAGCAGACCTTACTGCGTCTTCTGCTCAACCGAAAGTAGCAGGATGCAAGTCAGTCACAGAATATTACAGGCAGATCACCCATCCTAGGAAGAACCATTATTGTGTACAAAAGGGTTGGATTGTGGAGAAGAAGATTACCGGGATGCAGCAGTCAGTGCTCATTGTTCATGTGAGAGAGAGATGTGCTATTCATAGGAAAAACCTGTATCGAACAAACAAGCCTCATTTTGGAAGAAAACAACAGACTGCAAGGACATAAGGCTTACACAGGGTAACTTTATTATAAAGCCTTTTATGTGATTTTATTTTCCTTTCTCTTGTTTTTTAACAGAAAAATGCATAGTTGCTTTTCTAAGGAGACTGGTATGGACAGAAATAAAAAAACACAAATCAAATGTTATTGACATCCTTCCAGATTTACTTTTGAGCTTTTTTACTTTGATATGCGATGCACATTCAATATAAAATATGCACACCACAAATGATGGTTTGTGCAGTTTGGAGGAAAATTGAGTCACTTAGTGAGCTCATGACAGCTGGCTTGATACAACAAAGGTTAAATAAATTGCTGAACTAAAATAGCCTGGCTGTAGATGAGATGGTGTTTGGTGAGGAGGTGCTGCTGCTCTTTTGATCTTTGTAGGTTATGTTAGCTTGGCCAAAATTCAGTGCAATCTTTGTTCATGAACTAACATCTGCTGACGAGAATTACTAGAATTGCCATATTTTCCAGACTATAAGCCGCTACTTTTTTCCTACACTTCAAACCATGCGGATTGTAGCCCAGTGTGGCTTATATGTAGATTTTTCTTCAACCACCAGGGGGCTCTATAGCAGGAAGTGAATCATTGGAAGTCAAAATTGGATATAAAAGAAGAAAGTGCCCAATAAAACAGAATTAGGTTTTAATAGGGAATTGAAATTTAAGGCATTGAGGGGAAAAAGATGTTTCGTTTTTAAATAACACTGGGATCATAATGGAAATAATGGATGCAAGCTGCCATTGAAGTCTAAAGCAGAAGCAGAAGAAGAAGAAAGCGCCCATTTTCATTTTAGCACATGCTAGTAGCAGACAGTAAGGAGATTTTTCTCTTCAAACTCATACGCCCTCATAATCAGTTCAGTTAAATCTCAACTTGGCAACTTTTTCTTTTTCACCCATAATAAATGTGATATTCAATTGACCTGTTATGCCTAAAATTTTGGGTGTCCGCCCCCGTCTGCTGCTGTTGCTGCATCGTTGTGGAAAACCTAGAGCGGCAGAGATATTTACGGTAATTTGCTTATGACTGATTAGTGAAATTTGTTCCCATTCTTGTTAAAAGCGGAAAAATCAATAATAATAATAATAATAATAATAATAATAATAATAATAATAATAATAATAGGTGACTGTAAACCAGTTCTTTTTATTTGGTACACATGGCCACTTTACTGACTCATCGCTGTTGATATCAGCTTTTGCTGGAATGGCACTGGGAAAATATTGCCTTGTCACAAGTTGCAACAGATTTACTGGAAAAATCAAAACATTTTACTGCAAGAGTACCACTGTTTGCACGTGTGTGTCTGCTGCAGAATTAACCCAAAACCAACCCAAATTTAGTTGCAATTATCCAACAATATTGGTGCTTAGTCTCACAAGATTATGAAGAGGCTTATAATTATCTCAACATAAAAGCCAAAAACTGAAAGAGAACATGACAGCGTCATCTACTTTCTAAGCTACTCAGTTAACAATGCGGTTGTCTGCTTTCAAGCCTAAAATTAAGAAAAATGCAAAATCAGAATACATTATATGAGTTTCAACTTTGTCTTGGACGGTGAACTAGGTGAGCTTTGCTTCATTGCCAGTGAAGTATATTTGTGTTCAGCTCTTCCTGGTGGGACTAAAATGTGAAATCTGTCACTATGGCTTCATCCAATGCAAGAATCTTTAGAAGGATTTGAGTTCAGATATTCTTGAATGAATGTGTACTCCTCCTAGGATACAAACATGAGAGCAAGTCAATTACTGACATCCTCCTTGTTCTTCCTCACTTCTCCCTCCCCTCCTTATTGATTTCCTCACTTTCTCCAAGGCCACAGGAAATCATGATGTTTAATGGATGCCCCCTTCGGAGGTCGTTGGAGTCCTCGCAATCATAGACCTGACATCAAGCCAACGGTTTTCATCATGGCAACGAGCCACCTTCAGCCTGTGCTTCTTGAGCCCTCCTGTGGAGGGTGTAATAACTGAGGGAGGGGCAGGGAGTCTGGGAAAAGCCTCCACCTGCAGATGTAAATCGTTCAAACCATGTAGTGTTCCTTTCTCCAAAGAGGGGGGAGGGTGTAAGCTGGATTGTGATTGCATTCTTTATTTATTTTTTTACTCGTTTCTGTTCATGTAATCGCTGGGACAGATTTGTTGCTCGATTGCTGAGTGTATGTGGGTGTGGGCAGAGAGCGTGAGGTGAGGAGAAAGTGAAAGAGAGGGAAAAAAAAGAGTGAACGACCAGAAAAAGAAGGGAAGAGATGGTCCTCCACACCACCCCTTACTCCAGTGCCTGTTTGCACTTCCTGGATGGGCTGTCATGGAGCCTGGTGTTCCCCTGCTACTGGCTCCTGGACCGGCTCCTGGCCTCCTGCGTGGCCACTTCCCTGGAGAAGCGCCAGCGATCCCAGGACCCCTGCTCCTTCCTCACCCTGTGTGTCCTGATTGCTGCACCCCTTTATCTGCTGCTCCTCCTTGTATCCCTGCCCTTTGCCCTGCTGGGCTTCATCATCTGGGCTCCCCTGCAGGCTGTCCGCCAGCCATACCTGTACACATATCGAAGGTGAGTGTCGATTCGGCTAGTTTTTTGTTCCACTAAGGATAAATATTGTCTCAGAGTAAACATGATTGCTTTGTGGAAAAATCTTTTTTTGGTTTGTTTTGTTTTTTGTTCAATCATGGCAACATTTGAATAGTAAACTGTGACAACGCAAAGGCACAATTTATTTTGTTATCTTTAAACAGTCCCTTAGAAAACACTGAATATGACAAAGTTTTGCTGGCAAAATGTTAACATCTCACCTATTTTTGAAGGGATCTAGTAATCCACATGTAGGCTTACTTCAAGTCAAATTCTTTCAAATTTCTGCTGACCATCGTATTCCTAACATTTTTCTCCCTCATCAAAAAAAGCAGCCGATTTCTAAAGTGTTTGTCATACTTTTGAATTTTGGGGCTGGGGGGCGTTTTCTTTGTATCCAGACCAGACAAGAACCAGGCAGAGCAAGGTCAAGCAGGTGGTGCTGGGACAGGAGAATGGAGGCCACAAGGCAGAAGCTTCTGTTTCTGCAATGCCAATGTTTGTCTCCTCCCGGACTCCCTGGCCCGGTTCAATAACTTATCAGACACCCAGAGAAGAGCACGCGAGCTGGGCAAGAGAATCCGCAATGGTGCGAGTCGGCCCCAGATTAAAATATACATCGATTCGCCAACCAACACATCCATCAGGTGAGTGGACTCTACGTCTGCAAAGGATTTGTGCATTGCGGAGACTATTGTTATACATTGAAAGAGTTCTTGTTCCTATAAAGGTTAAAAATTCATACTTTTCTCAAATCAGCAAAGTCTTCAATATATTTTTTTGTACGGATGGATGGATTTTATTTTTTTGTTATTTTGAAAAACATTTAAAGTGTAAATAAAGTGGGGGTGAGATCAAGGGAAAAGAAGCACTGTTGTCCACATATACAAATTTTTCAGACTCCTCCAGTGACTTTATGTTCAAAACACCTACTTCTGATAAGTCTAGCAACTCTTTCTGTGTTTTTGGAGACTTTTATGGCGACAACACTCTGCTGCATCCAGAATGTCTTGAGCAAGAAGTGAGAGCAGCCATTAGCCTCTCCAGCAGTTCTTTTATTCTTAAATGTAGGGCTGTGACAAAGTTTCACCAAGCCGTACAGCTGCAGCCAATAGGAAAATTCAACTGTCTAAGAACCGTTCGACCCAAAGGAGGTGAGCAATGAGACGGTTTTAGGCGGAATAATGCTGAACTAAACCAATTATACAAAAATATCAAAATTTGCACAGGAACATAAAGATAGAATCTTAAATGACCTTTAGACAGTTTATCAGGAAAGAAAGTTAACTTGGGTGTTAGTTTTCTGAGCTGGGTGTAGGGACCATGCCTTTAAATACGTCTCTCTTTTCATTCTGTTATTCAGTGCGGCATCCTTCAGCAGTCTTGCCACTGGTTTCCGCCGCACGTCCTCTCTGGACCAGCGTCCAGAGCAAGTCCACACCACCAATGGCGCAGCTGAAACTGAAATAGAGCCTGTCACGGAGTGCCCTGTTCACCCCTCGGATACCACCGACTGCCCTGTTCACCCTCCTTCGGAAGACCAGAGTTTTACCAATTGCCCCGTTCACCATGATGGATCAGACAACACAGCAGATTGCCCCCTCCACCTGCCTGGAACTACCAACAGCTCAGACTGTCCCATCCACCCCTCAAGCGATGCCACTGACTGCCCAATGCATTCAACAGAAGGTCAGAATGACTCTGGCCATCACGACTGCCCCATGCACGGGGAGGTAGCACAGAAAAAGCCCTCCACAGAGTGTCCGCTTCACACCTCAGGGGTTCAAATCAGCATCAGTGCCCCAGAACCGGACCCCCAGGAAGAGGAGGCTGAGACTGGAAACCATCGAGATCTGGCAGGAGGAGACACAGGCAGCATGACTGCCTCTCGCGAATCCCTCACTCGTTACCATGGAGGCGACACAGCAGTAGGGATATCCTCCAACAACACCCTCTCTCACGTACCACGCACGTCCATCTTCAAGAGACCTGGAAGGAAACGCCGCCATGGAGATGAAACATTCGACCATGAGATCTCTGCCTTTTTCCCTGCCAACTTGGATTTTCTAGCTCTACAGGAAGTTTTTGACCACGGAGCAACAACGAGACTTCGACGTCAGCTTCATCGCTACTTCCCCTATGTGCTGAGTGACGTCGGTCGCTACGGGTGGAAAGGCTGTTGCTCCAGGTTTAAGTTTTTGAACAGTGGCCTGTTGCTAGCCAGTCGCTACCCTATCCTGGATGCTCGGTATGAGTGCTACCCCAACGGGAGAGGAGAGGACGCGCTGGCAGCCAAGGGGGCGCTGTTTGCTAAGGTCAGTGATTTCCCCATTTCCTCTTCCAACTCTGCCTGATGTTACCTTCTGGGAGTACAAATTTAAATTTCTTTTCTTTTAGTTTTTCTTTCTTCTTTCACCAAGCAGTTGCTGTAGTTTCATCAGGTTATAGAGAAGGTTTCCAAATATCAAAATTCCTCTTTCCAAGAATTAGCTTGCTGGTCAAAATGTTGTTAAATGCTTAATAGAGATGTGAAATGGTGATGACTTTCTGAAGGCAGAGTGCTGAGAAGAGCAGGAGCTTCTTAAAGAGACAGAAACCCAATTTTAAACAGAAAAAGGTGAAATCTAATTGGCTGCCTTAGAGGACAATACCATGTATGTAAACATATGACTTCATATTTAACAACTCTGTTTTCAGTCCCTTAGGATTAAGAAAGTCAACTTGATTGCTCCTGTCTATTAAGATTTTTTATTTTTTTAATCAGTTTTCACTATTTTACTTACCGTGACGTCTAGGCTTGTTCGGTGGAGTAACATAAATTATAATACAGAAATAAAACCTGAAAAAGAATATTTAATATGAAAAATCAAATTCGAGTTAATCAAAAACTCATGGAAAATCAAACAAGTAAAAGCCAAAACAATGCTAATAAACCATAAGACGCAAGCCAAACCAAATGGGGATCTTGGGAGGGAGCAGAAGGAGCCTGTGCTGCATATGTGGCAGCTTTTAAGTAGCAGGCAGAAATCAAACCAACCAGCAGCTCAGGCAGAAGGTCTCTCTCCGAACCCGGCGAGGAACAAAGAGGCGAACTGGGGCCTGTAACATTACTTATTCCAAAAGAAGTTTATTTTTGTTCCATGTGGGAGCACAAAAGTTCCCCCAAGATTTGGAAGAATTTTACATATATATTTTGTTTGTTTGTTTGTTTGTTTGTTTTTTCTGAATGTTGAGTAGAATAGAATAGCTTAGAAATCCCATTATTGTCCTAAAATGGGAAAGCTCTGGCGCAACAACAGCAAAGAGTCGTTCAATCAAATCGTGTCATTAGTTGCATTGGGTCAAGAGGACGTTTTAGCTCAGAGCTGGCCTTACGCAGCCATTCTTTTCATCATTTTTCCCCGATGATTCTAATTAATTTCAGAATCGGTTTGACTTGCAGCAGAGACAGAAGTTGAGATTGAGCCAGAACGGTAACAGCATGTCTACATTTAGAGTGTGCTCCTGAAGCTTTGACACAGCTGTGAGTCGCTCATTACCTTTTCTTGGAGTCATTTTAAGTCGCAGTTGGTCTTTTAACTCCCTGTACAGATTTAGCCGTGAACATTTCCTCTTTTTTTAGAGAAAAACTGATCTAAATTTGAATATGAATGTCTCAGTTAGCCTAGTTTTCTGGTTCTGCTGCTGCAGAAATCTGTTACCCTGATCCCTCTACGTGAAAACTATACTTTTCATTTCCATGACTTTGTTAATCTGGAAATTAAATCTGTGATATTTGTGAAATAGTGCATAAGAGTGAAGAGGCTGGAATGACCTGCTGGCTGACTGTATTGTCCCCATTGTTGCAAAGGACTCTTGTGCAGTGGCACATTTCAAACCCACGTTCTCTTTCTTTCCTTCTTATCTTCATGGTTTTAAACGCCTTTTATGATAATGTTATTAGATTCATTCAACGTACAATTTGAATGCATGTTCACTCCGGCGGTTGGACAACATTTTGGTGCTTGAAAGCCGTCACTCTTTTGAAGCATTTGGCAGACGTGTAAAAATACACTTTTAACGCCTACATCCATTCACATACAGAGCACATCTGTCATTGTATCGAGCGAATCCTCCTTACTAATGCATGAATCTCTACAGTGTGAAAGCGAAAATAAACATGTCATTATTTTCACAAGGTCTTCGGGTTTCACGTTTGCCGATAAATTAGTGCGCATTGCACATTTGGGTTTTTCTCTGCCACATTTAGCACTTTAATAAAGGATTTAATACTAAAATGTCAAGGATTTGCAGTTTTCCCACGGCGCATTCATCTGAGGAGTGGCTAACAAAAATGGTCCGATGTTCAATGTTCTAATCTTATTTTAATGAAAAACACTGACCAATGCCCATGAAACATGAAACACACGAGGAAGTGCTCTCAAATAAAATAGAAAAGCTTAGAGCGTTGCTGTTTAGACTGTTAATAAGATAAATTAAAAACCAGTTCCTTCAGTCTTCTTTTTTTATATTTTAAAAACACAAAACTTGCACAACAGAGTTTTACCAGTCAACCCTTTCTCACAGCAAAAGAAAGGGACAATGACTGACTTTCAGACCTCTGGACATTGACAAAAAACAGAGGAAAGATCAAGTTCACATGCAAGTATCCACTGATCACAGATCACACGAAATTGAGGAAATTGGAGCCGATCCATCCATCTGCGCACCCTTAACAGAAAAACTTTGATTACATTTACTTCAGGAATTGTTTGGAATGTTGCTGCACCAGTAGTTTGTACAAATATTGTTTTTTTTTGTTTGTTGTTTTTTTTTACTCTGAGGTTTTTGTTCATACTGGATGTTTGAGTTTTTAGATTTTTTTGGTCTGAGGTTATGTTGCTGCTGAAAAAGATAATAATTAATTATAATACTTTTTATGCATCTTTATCAGACATGCAAACAATGTGCAGAGGGCTGTAATGGGTTATAGCATCATTTAGCTCATCTTTATATTGAACATGTGTATATGTGCTTAGCAGTTCTAATGCATAAATGCCAGGGACAATGGGTTTATACTATGCCTGCTAATGCACTGCAGGCTCCATGCGCAACAATGGGATTTCTAAACTGGACATATTTGTTGTTTTCTGTTTCCATTTACCAGCTGTCTATGTTACTTTGTATAATAACCAAACTCATGGCAGCTGGATAAAAGCTGAGCGGCACAGAGTTAAAAGCTTTTCAGTGCGCTGGATCTCTGCAGAAGCTAAGGCTAGGTGCCGCATGTATGCCATTTATTGAGTGGAAGTGCCACATTTTGACAGTGTGCGGGTTCATTAATCAGTCGCATGCTGTGACTCTGACAGAACGCGAAGCTGGATCAGTCCCAGTCCCCGCTGGGGCTGGGTTGGCATTATGTGACCAGATGTGGGTGGTGAATACCTGTATGAGCACGCCTTACATGCCCCGGATCTTGTGAAGCCACACTCCATCACAGCTTGCACGCTGACAGCCTCATCCTGTTTCCCTGCCGCCTGCTGACTGCGGCGGCGGCAGCAGCTTTGCAAGCTGCCTTCGCTTTCTTGTTTCACCACCTCCGTGCATGTAAGGTCACTCCAGGTCTAGTTGACAAGTCGGCCGGGCGCCAGCTGGCTGGTGGTTGTCTCAGAGCAAGCTGCTGAGGACGAAAGAGCTCTGTTTAACAAAATAGTTCTCGATAATTTAGCTGCGTTTCTGACTACAACGTGGGCAGATCTCTCTAAAACTGCAAATACACATCAGCGCTTCACTTGAAATAAAAGGATTGTTGGTGGGAAGCGATGGTGGTTTCTTCTACATGTTTCCAACTCTGATGGCATTTAGGAACAATTTGCAACTTTAAGCAAATTAACGACAATCGCTCAAAGTATTGTTTTTCTCTGCTAAGCTGGGAATCATATTAGTATTAAAAAAACTTAGTGTTTTGCACATTAATATGTCCTGTTCACAAGGCATCCATCAGAGTGAAAGAGGATTATTTCTTTTTTTATTACAGTCAAATCATATTGAAGTTCTTATTTTCAATAAAAAACATTTCTCAAACATTAATGCAAAAGAAGAAATTATTGATAAAAAGGCTCAATGTTGCTGGTGAAGAGAAAGCATCTCTGTTCTTGGAGCGTAAATAGACACCACTTTTTGACTAAATGTGTGGAAAGTTCAAAACAATATATGAGTAAATTGTGTCTCTTCATGTACAAGCAGAAAAAGGAAAGTAACATTAAATGAAGGCAAAATAAAGGAACACATGTTGCTATTCACAACTATCCTGCAGTAGAGAGCTGAGGAGCAGCCGCACAGTTAATAAGTGTCAAACTGAATTTCCAGCTGCACTTCCAGAATCAAACGCAGGAGGTTAGGACAATGCTCCAAACATGAACTTCACTGATTCTTTTGATCACTCAAGTGAGAGGGATGTAAATATGGCTACTGTGAACATAAATATCACAGCAGATGCAACTATAACCTAAAATCAAAACCGTCATTAATATGTCATGAGCACTGACATATTAAACCTCTAAATTTGTCTTTAATCTGCAACCAGATCCACAATTTTATCCTGGACATGGCTTTCAGGTTTCCCCCTGTGCAAATCTGTCTCTTTGTCAGGAAAACTTTAGGGTTCAGTTTTACGCCTTTTTATGCGGTTACTTGGCGTTTACTGAGAGTTTTGTGTAAGCCAGCTAACATTCAAAACCTTTAACTTAAAAAACAAAATCACCAAATGTTCAGTCCAGTCTAAGTATTAAAGTTTATTTTATATATTTCTGACCATATTTTTGCTTCAGTCTACCAAATGAAATGTTGTTTCAGTTGACACTAATTTTAAATTAATACCGTTATTTGAAAGCAAAACATAATTTACTTGTTTTTCTTTGTGTTCATACTTCACTGCTTGACAGCTCCTGAAATTAATTTCTTAGTAAGAAAAAGAAAAGTCCTCTCGAACTTTTTTATTTGTTTAAAAGTCCTTTTAGATGCAACCCTTAGTCATCGTTAGTGCAAGAACTTCTCAGCTTCAGTGTCCTGATTTTATGTTATCTCTGCTGCATCGATCAGCTCCGGTTTTATGTTACTCAGCTCATCCGCCGCCCGTTTCTCGGCCAGCTGCAGGCTTTCATGTGTCTGCTCTTCATTCTTCATCCTTCAGACATCTTGGCAACTTTCCAAGGTGAAGCCCTTGTTCCCGCGCAGATCCCCCTGCTCACTTCACCGCCAGCTGGGACGCATCTCATTAGATGCAGTTCATTTGAGGCACCTGATGTTCACACGGTGTTTGTCTTTGTACTCGCCAGATGACTTGATTGTTCTCTCATATGAAATGCATTAGTGTTGTTCCTTTGTTTGTTTTTTGTTCTTTGATGCTTTGCCGTGTTTGCTGTGGCGCATCAGTGTCATTTCTACACGTGATTTGCAATTCATTTCTTTTCTTTTTTCAGTTCTGATCACGTAGAAAATTAATTGAACATAGCCGGTTTGAATGATATTGTAAAAACGACTTATTAATTATATACACCTACTGATTAAGTGAGTACTATGCTTATAAAATTAGAATAACATTCACTAAATTTAAATCTGAAACTGCATGGTTTGTGGTTATTCTTTGACTTGCTTTCTTCCTGCTTCATTTTCATTATATAAATGAAAAAAAACACCTTTAAACTGGACTAAGGCAAAACCAAAGTATTAAAAATCATCTAGGATGTGGATGGTGTTTGCAAGGGTTTTGGAAAAGTTCCCTAAGGTGAGCCAAGAACATAGTGCACGACCTGTTATGAGTATTAGATTGTAAGTCCTCTAATTTTTTTGAGTATTTCCTGAACTGATGAGGTTATATGGGTCCGATATCATAAAGACATTATACTTGGGTCCTGGGTGTGACGTGGAGGAGTCAGCAACAACTCATCCATGGCAAAAATATAAACAGAAAAACATCAGGTTTAACAGCCTAAGTGGGACTGGTCAGCAGGGATCTTCACAAAAAAAAGCATGTTTATCACTTATTGATAATTCATTTAGGAAGGACTGTTAGAGCTTAAAAGGCTTTCCAAAGCTTTCACTCAACTTTACAACCGAGAGAATTGATCTCCTGTATAAACCGAGCCATTTGCCTTGATCGCCTTAATATTTCATGTTTAATAAGTTCAGGTCTCTTTCACGCAGCTGCCAGCTGAGTCTCGGTTGCAGTAAGCAGCAGTGACCATTCGGGTCTGACGTCGCGGCACAAACGTGGAAATCACTTTGATTTTACAGGAAGTGGCGCAGACGTTAGACCGCATTCACAGGCTGTGTCGTGCTCCACAGAGGTTTGGAAGGTTTTAGTTAAAGGAACCAACCGCAGAAAACCACTGGAGAGAAGTCAAGAAGTTATAACGAGGAAAATAAGTGAGACGTACACCACCTCAGAGTAATGCATGACATGGGGCAGCATGGAATAGAGACGACACTAAACTGCAGCAGGAAGTGAAAGAAAATGAATGAGGAGAGATCGATTACTGGACAGGACAGGAGGCTGATTGGAAAAAGGGTGCAGCTGTGAGGAGAAAGAGAGAGAGAGAGAATCAGTGAGCAGAAAATATTCAGTGAAGATGCAACCAGATGCTAAACCCGAAGGTCTCCTTCTCCTCAAGAGCTACTGTCCTGCAACATTTAGACGCGTTCTTGCTCAAACACGCTCGGATCAAATGATTTGAACTCCCTGGTCATCAACAGTCATTCAACTGGTAACAAGCCCTTATTTTGACTCATCCGTATTGGAGAAAAGTAGCTTTGGGGGACTGGAGTTGGAGAACTCTGTCTTGACCTTTTCACAAACCAAGGCTCGGGCAGGTTGAATTTTTAAAAATTCAACTAAATGGGAAATTGTTATTTCCCATTTATCTGGGAAATAACAATTTCCCAGATAAATGGGAAAGTCAAAGCTCAACCTAGATCATCGCTGGCAATTTCTGCCTGATGGGTTTGCTCCAATTAGGAACAATTTATGGTTCGGAGTTTGATGTCGGTGGGTTGGAAATGTAACTCGAGGGGCGCGCGCGTTCTGATGATTTCCCCGTGGATGTGTTTACCTGGAGAGCAGCGGCAGGTCAGCAACCTAAATCTGAATTGTGAGACGGGAGAGAGATGGAGGGTGAAAGAGAAGAAGAGAGAGAATATTAATTAAAAATGTTTCCCCAAAGAGAAACACAGGATGGAGAGGAGGAGAGCGCCAAAGCTGGACCCCATAATTAAAGTTTTTCCAGTCTCAACATTTATCCCCTCTTATAATTATTTGAAGCTATTAAGTGCATGGTTGAGGAATCGCACATGTGCATGTGAGTAAAATATACAGTTTAGATGCATTACTACAAATTAGATCTGAGCCTAGTCGATGGATGGTGAAAAACTGTAGTAAAAACCTTTACCTCAGAGATTTAGTGACCTGAAGGATTTCAATTTGTAACCACAGTTGGTCAGTCTGACTGAAAAAATATTTTTCTACAGGAGAGATTCTGAATCTTTTCTGTCTGCAGCCTTGATAATACTGTCATATGACTGAGTTTGATGTCTACACAGTCCTTTTTCCAGTAGAACAGGTTTTAATTATTTTCTTTTTTCATCAATTATTCAGAACTAAAGCTGTCGACCTTGAAGGCAAGACAAAAGTGGAATCCATGAGAAATGGTTTGGACGTAGTTCACCAACCAAAAGGAACATTTCTTACAGCAACGCAAGCATTTAATCCCTTTTTCCCGCAAAAGCTTTTTGCCTTTTTAACTCGTCATTCTGATCCGCATCGTTTGAGCAACACTCTCGATGAAGCCAATTAGAGCAGCGCCGTGCAGCAGGTTTTTGTGGTGGCATCTGGGGGTTTGGAGGTCACTGCTTTGAGACCTGAAAGTGCCTTTTTTTGTTTCTCTCATTTGCATATTTTATTGTGGGAAAAAAATCTGCCAAATTTCAACATTTAAGCAAAGAGGGTTCATGTTTTAATGCAAGAGTCAGAAACTGCAGTTCAGTCAGGATTTAAATGTTTCTTTCTTCATGTCTGTCTTCATAATATTAAGATTTGAAACGGAGTCTGAGAAGTTTCTTGCTGTTTGTGTCAGGAGTATTTGGTGACTGAGGGGGCCACTGACCACCTCCACCAGAGCTGTCAGCCATTTTCTTTGCAGTACACAAAGATCAGGATCTGAAAGGTTAACTTTCTGTTGATTATTATTATTATTTTTATTATTGAGATTTATTCCCAAATGTTTTTTGCTGAAAACCCAGCAAAAAGACCCAAACTTTTGCCAATGTGATCACAATTCTGACATTGTAATTTCTGAATTTGTTGATTATTAATTCATTAATTGTTGTTTTAATTGCTAGTCTACTTTGTACTTTATTTGTTGTTGAGTACTTGCTGTATGATGTTTACTTTAAGTAACAAAATCCAAAAAAGCCATCTGACCATGTATTTATGTCAGGGTTATATGTATGTAAAAAGTTCACAGTCAGCTATTTACTATATTTAATGCAGGCATCTTTGTTAACAATGTGGCTAATGCTAGAGTTCAAAATGTTCTTTTTCCCAGCTTTGCTCTACTTCCTGTTACTCGTGGCAACAAATTGGCACTTTAATTTTCAAGTGAAGTAATCAAATGCATGCAAGTAGTGTGTGAGGTGAAATCTCTGTTCATCCCCAATATGGCGATAAAAGTTAAAGCAATTATTTACAGCGGGCTCAGAGCTCTTGCAATCAGACTTGCCCGGTTCGGTCGGCGTCGATTATGAAATCTCCTCTCGCGGCTCGTCTCTTCTAGGCTTGGTTCTGACTCAATGCTCCATAATGAGAGGAAGTCTTGGAAACTTTCAGCATCCCACATTCTTGGCTCATTTTCTTTTTCTTTTTCTTTTTTCTAATTATTATTATTTTATGAGAAACCCAGTTAATTATACTTCTTGTTCTTTTGGCTCATGCTGAGCAGAAGAGGAGAAAAAAGGAACTGAATATATATATATATTTTTTTTTTTTTTTTTTTTTTGCTTAAACCGTTTCCCGATGAGGCTTCCCGTGTCAGCTCTGAGCTTTAAAAAGCCTCGGCACCATGTCAACACAACCTTATGTCTTGGATTGTACACATATTTACTGTCCAACATTCCCTATAAGCACGAATGCGCGCATATACACACACTGAAATGTCCCCGCAGGCCTCTTGTCAGTTTCAGGGTGCACACACACCTATTGAGGCATGAATAAGCCCCTGAAATATTAATACATAGTGTGGCATGTGGATGGAGGGAACAGCACTGGAGGAGAAAAGGAGCAACTGAACAGGTAGGAATGGAGATGTAGTTGGAGAGTTACACCAAAAGAAGCTCGTATTTTATTAAATTTTCATTAAAATTTAATTTGGAGCGAATTAAATTAATTTGAACCAGATAATAGATTGCTTTTTTCCCCTTCCTCCTGTCTTAATGCAAACCTAGACGAGAGGAAAGAAAAAAGCATTTTCCGTATGAAGTAAAAAAAAAAAACATTTTCAGTCTTAAAAATGTGAAAGCAAAATTTAAAAAATTAAATATTACTCAGAGGGAAACAGCAGTAATTTTACAATAACGCCTAGTCGTGGCACTCGTTTATATTGCCAGCTAAATTTAAAGCACAGCTCAGTTTTTATTCATGACACACAAACCCAGTTTTTAAATGATGCCAACAAACACCAAGATACCAACCAGCCTCGTTCCTGGATTAACTGAATCTTTGAGCTCCATCCAGCTTTGCGTGTAAACAAACGGATGTGTGAACATGAACTTTTCTCAGTGGTAATTTTCCGTTGTAGATTGAGAATGGATAGGGAGAAAAAAAGAAAGGGATCTTTCACTTTTCTCATTGTTCCATACCCGATCTGCTCCCAGGAGTTTGGTTTGTCTTTCTCAAAAAGGCAACGTTTCTTCTTTAGTTGTTTATTGTAACCAAAGCACAACATTTTCGTTCTTTACAGGTGAAAGGCCAATGCCTGCAGGGCTTTCCAGCGTTGCTTTAGATTTGCATAGCCTTGCCCCGTTCTCCGTTATGTGTCATCTGTACTGCATAAAAATAAGAAAATAATTGTATAAATTGTCAGCTGGCAATTGTATAAATAATCCCTCTTGAGCATGCAGCCACTGAAGCCACAGGTTAAGCTTCGTCAGATTAAAAGTTCAACTTCAAACAGTGGAAGAAACAAACACGTTCTGACATGTTTGATTATTGTAGCAGCAGAAACCAAAGAAATGTTTCGTGACTCTTCATTGACAATCGCTTATACTTCATCATACCATTAAGAATCGATTGATTAACAAGGATGGTTGATGGCTGGACTTGTTGCACGGGTGGCATCCTATCATGCTGAAATTCATCAACGTCCCGTTGAGTGACCGGTTCTTCCATAAAGCTGCTGGATTTTGTGGAAATGGAAGTGAGGGGAGTGAATGTCTGAATTCAATGATATGGATGGATGAGTGAATACAGTTGGCAACACAGAGTGTACTGCATTATGCCACCCACATTCCCTAAACACTCGTTACATGAGGAGTAATTGAATTAGAGACTTAAATGTTGAGTGGGAAATCTGGGGTTGTGGGGTTTATTTAGTGTTTCCAACCTGAAAAGTTGGCTTGTGTTTGGTATTACAGTAAGATTAATTAAGCTAATGCTTTCCTGCGGCTCTGAGGGTTTTTCTGTGAAAGCCTCTTCGCAGACATCAAGCCAAAACATATCGTCTGTTGTTGGCAGTTCTCTTCAATTTGTCTGAATAAATGTCCACTCTTCTGTATGCTGCCTCAACACTGTGGCTAATTCAAAGAACAGAAAACCCTGTTCTCCTGACTCGTTATGTAAAGGCGCGTTCACAATGCCTTTTCTTTTTTGTCAACGAGACATTAGAAAAGAAGCGTGTTTTTAAATTTGAGAGACGGTGGATTAGAGAATAGTTGTGTTGACGAAGGATAAGTTTTGTTTGGTCTAAACTGAGACGTTTTATTCTCACGTTGTAGTTTACGAATGTTTTCTTTTTTTTTCTTGGCTGTTTCAAGTTGTGTGAAAGAGCTTAGAGATTGATTGTGTTTTTGATGTTTTTTTCTAATCAGGCTTTAGTATTTCAGATCATCATGCTCGTATTCTCATTGGACAAATTTGTGAGAAAATCTAAAAAGCTGTTAGTTATTTTTCCCCTATTTTTGCTTAATTTTGTGACTATAATAATGTTTTATTCATATGCAGGCTTTACCAACACCATTGTGTCGGGTCCTGCAGACCATCACTGCTAGAAGATACTATTGGTTCAGACGAAATTCTTCAACCACGTAGCAAAATGTCAAACCTGAATAATTTGTGATAACATTTAAACTATTTACTGTGTCCAATAATCATGTGAACAAATAAAATGACTGAATATGAGGTTAAACACTAAATACATCCACTTGTGGATAAACATTTGCTTCGGTACCAACGTGGTACCTGTTGATTTGTCACAACTCCACACAAATGACAAAATGTTTCCAGAGCTGACAGGAAAAATGCTCCTACAAGTCATCGGCTGTCGAATCTCTGCTAAACCTGTCACATGTAGACTTGTCAAAACTTTCCTTTTCAATTTATCATTTTCTTTATTTTTCTGTCGCTGCACTGAAGGCTCACTTTCAGTCAGGCTGTAAAAAATCTAAAATATTAATTTTAGTTCTTTATTCAAATTATTTTTCAGATAATCATATTTTCACCTTTGCTGGAGCAGTGGGGAAAAATATTAATGGTAGTGTTGCAATCTAAAATACAATTCCTTTTATGTGTACACAATATTTACATTCTGTGATCCAAATTTAAAAGAACTAAGAGCAATGAGTTATGAACGATTAGAGAAACTTGTTGTTCGATGTCAATTGTTGGAGTCCATTTCTTATTGCCTTAAATTGTCGTTAGGTGGTTAGTTGTCAAAGCAAGAACAAGATGTCTGGAAAAGCTGAGAAACTACAGAACAAACCAAAATGGACTGACTCAAAGCTTTAAGCTTTGTCTGTGCTGGTTTGCGCTGCAAAAGTCTTAATGTTGCATCATTATTTTAAAGATATTAAGCTCTGAAAGAAAGACAGTATTTTGTTTGTGATCACCAGAGGGCGCCTGTCTCCCTCTGGTGACCATTTTCTTTCCGAAGGCCTCAGTTAAACCTTTGGACTCACCTTGGTGTTCACTCTCACTTCAACAGTCAGGAGCACTAAACTACAGATCTGATCAGGCAAACCTTCCTGAAGATGTAATGACATTTAAACAAAATGCGGAGGTTTAATAATTATTCTTCACTGGAAAAAGAGATTGCTTTGTTGCAATTTACAGAGTATATAAATATTTTCTCCTCGTTTTAATTGTTTAATTTTATCGTTTGGCTTTTTCATTGTTAAAATCCATCTTTTATATACTGTATTTTCCGCACTATAAGGCACACCGGATTATAAGGCGCACCTTCAATGAATGGCCTATTTTAAAACTTTTTTCATATATAAGGCGCATTGAATAAACGCTTCAGTTTGGGTTGCCAATTTGTTCCGTACTCTATTACACATCCACATTTGTGAAGAAGTGGTCCCCCAGTACATTATATAGTTGTCTGCCCCAGTCGTTTCACTCACGGTGTTGGTGTTGCGATATTGTGCCCAACTACTTTCTGGGTAACGCAGACCTTTAACATGCTGCCGCCTCAGTCTCTGGCTTTAAATGTATTATCAAACTTTATTAACAAACCCGCATGCACCACGCACTTTTTCTTCTACTGGGGAAAATGAAATCGGCGGCTGCTTACCGAAGTTTCTAGACCTGTTGTGGCTCAATATTGGTCCATATATAAGGCGGACCGGATTATAAGGCGCACTGTCAACTTTTGAGGAAATTGAAGGTTTTTAGGTGCGCCTTATAGTGCAGAAAATACGGTATATGTG
>CAEGAF010099356.1:0-15272 GCA_903067075.1 Micropoecilia bifurca | reverse complement strand
CCGGGGCTGGGAATCGAACCCAGAACCTTCTTGTTGCAAGGCAACAGCTCTACCAACTGCGCCACTGTGCAGCCCTGTAGAATTATGTTCTTGTAAAAACAGGAGCAGTATTTACAGTATTGTTTAAGAGTGCATATTAAATATCACAAATAAAGTTTACGCAACTGGTTCCAATCATGCTTTAATTCAGCAAAAATTCTTAAATATTTGTCAATCCATATGCTGCCATTTATCATCTTTATTTTTAAAGCTTGGCTTTATCACTGTTACTCTCACCTACCACTAAAACAGCAACTTTACTGTACTTCGTTCTGCCTTCTTATTTGTTAAGTCTCGCTTTCACTCTCTGTCTCCCAGCATGACTGAGACCCCAGAAATGTTTAAAAATGTAGTAAAAAGTTGTTTCTATGAAAATATATTCTTACATAATTAAAATTCCTTTGACTTAACCATAAATGCCTCTCTTACCTGGAAACATGGTTACAAGGTTAATTTTTAGTTCTCTTCCCTCAGCAACATCCAGGCTAAAGATTGTTTTTTGCTTCCACAACTGAGTTATGGTACATTATCCAAATGGTAAAATATTGTTTTGTTAGTTTGTTTCTGACTTGGTGCAACCCTAAAATTACACGTATAAAAACAACAAGGAAAATACAATTTAATCAGCTTACTAATTTTATAAAGACTAATACACAGTGTACCTGGATGATGCCTTACTTGTTATAACCATGGATAAGATGTTAATCTGGGTGTTTAAAAGCTTCCCAAAATGTTTCTTGATCTACAAAAATGATTGATCCTGTGCATGTTTTTGCAAATTTCTGTCAGTTTCTAGGTAACAGCTAGAGATGAGTCATGTCTAACAGCAGAGAGAATAACAACAAGCACAATTTAACTGCCCTTGACAAGACCCAACAGAGCCTAACCTGGCTGCTGCTGGAGAAGAAAACTGACAAACAGTGATTGCAAGCAAGTCTGGCAATCTTGCAAGTTGTGTTTTGTTGTTGGATGATGTATTAAATAATAGACAGTCAGCAATGTGCTTGAAATACATTTGGAAAGCAGAACTCCTACATGAAATGTACATTTGTCCTGGTAAGGAACAATTACTTAAATTGGTGAAATGAAAGACTGGAAGCTATTAAAAGTTAGCTGTTAAATCTGAAATTTCTCAGCTACGTAGTCTATCTGATGTTTTGGGATGAGCCCAGTAGCATGAGATCTGACAAGTTCAACTTGATGAAGTCAGCTATCTGTCTTCAATTTTGGCTGGTAATATTCAATACTTCCAGCATTTCCAGCCTTCAAGGTGTGTTTATTATTATTCTGTTGACTTTCGAGTTTGGTCCAAAAGCTAAAACTACTTATAACTTTTATGTACAAATATATTTCATGCCAAACAGAATGATTTCTTTTAAAATGTTCTCTATATATTCTTTCTGCAGCTCTTACTTCAACATGGACCTTAAAATACATTTAAAAGAAACATCAAAAATAAATCTAGATGGTCAAACAACATCCCCATCATCAGTGCAAAGAGGTTCAAAGATTTGACTTTTTTTTCCTACATTTATAATATACCTTAACTAAGAGCTCTCATCACTATTAATCTATTGAAGCATCAGCCATTTGTTTTAAGTCCTTCCTTTTCTGTAACAGAGTACAACTTTTATCTTTATGTGATTTAGTCTAGAAGAAATAAATAGATGAAATATTCAAAAACCACAAAAACAAAACAAAGATTGCCATTGCTGATCACATCATCTGAAACTTAACTTCTGAGCCAGACTGCTAAGCTAACTTGCTACTGGTTATCCAGCTAAACTTAGCCAAACCCTCTCATAAAACCTATTTACTTCTGAAGTGTCCCTATAAAAACTGTATCAGCAAATAGAAAGAAAACAAAAAAAACTTGCATCAGTCTAGTATCAATATCCAAAATTCAATCCAGCACAAAACGCTTGGTTAATCTCCACATCCTCAACATCAACAGCATAACAACTAATGACACGGTGATGACAAACTGCAGGCGGTGTGACAATGAGTCCCACTGGGGCAATAAGACAGGGATGCTTTCTGCTTTTAGTGATTGTTCAGATTCACAAACCCACCGTTGCCAGGCTGAGGAACACCGTGTCCAACAGAAACTGATGGAGGATGCTGCTGGGTGTTCACTTCTGACTGCCTCAGAGCGAGAGCAGTTCTGTTTAGTAAACAAGAACAAGGAAACTGAGAGAGACTCAGGATTCTCTTAGAATGCCAATAGCATAGAAACTTCAGTGGACGGACAAGTATTTTAGGATCCAAATCTGCTATGCTGTGATAATAACAAAGCCAGGAAGCTCCTCTTTGTTGGCTGAGCATAAGATGTGACATTTCTGTTGAAAACTACTGAAGATTAACATGTACCCTACACTTGTACCGTTATCGTTTTTGCAAAGCATTTGTCAGAATGTCTATTGCATAACATCGCCAAATATTGACAAGGGTAGATCAGCTGCCAGCTTTTCAGTGACTCACAAAAACAAAGCAGAG
This sequence comes from Micropoecilia bifurca, assembly GCA_903067075.1. Classification (NCBI taxonomy): domain Eukaryota; kingdom Metazoa; phylum Chordata; class Actinopteri; order Cyprinodontiformes; family Poeciliidae; genus Micropoecilia; species Micropoecilia bifurca. The sequence continues at coordinate 12,737 of CAEGAF010099356.1, read as the reverse complement.
TCTGTAAACTGCAGCTTATAAGTCTATCCCTGCTATGTGTCAGGCATTCGTCCGGCATAACTGCGACAGCAACTGTCATCTGTTAGCTGTACTCACTGCCTCCTAAAGACTTGAGCAGAGACTTGAGGCTGATGTCAAAGAACCCCGAATCTTGCTGGCTGGTCGCCATGGCTGCAGAGGCTAGGTCGCCACGGTGACAGACAGCAGTGGGGGGAACAGGACGGCAGGATGAGGCGCTGAGACAGAAGCGAGTGAGAGGAGGAGGAGTTGACGGAGCGAAGAGGCAAGGAGAGAGAGGGAGGACGATGCAGGTGGGCAGTGAGCGATGCGGATGTTGCGGCTGTCTGAGCAATGAAAGTGTATGTGAGCCCTGCCTGAGCTCTGTGTTGCTATATTGTTAGCCTACATCCCCCCCATCCCCTCTCTGTTTTGCTCTCTCAGGACAGTGATACACAGATGTTAGCAGACGCAAGCGGCCAATCCTCTTAGAGGGAGGAGAGAGCGAGGGTGAGAAGAGTTAGTGAGAGGACAACAGAGAGCATAAATCAGCGAATTGGAGGAAACATAAAAAAAATACAAGCAAGGAAAATGGGAATGAGAAAACTACTGAGTAATACACAATGCATAAAGAGAGGAAAATGGGATGAAGATGATCCAATATATATACATAAGTATGCTATAAATACTATAAGCCAATGAGAGCGAAGTGAAACAGTGACAGGCAGATCAAATCAGCCTATAGCCAATAACAGCAGCTTTTTGTCATCACTGCCTCACATAGTCATCATATACAAGATGTAACTGGATGTTCTGTTATTTTATATATTGACTTTCTCCAGTAGAATATAAAATATTTTAATATTATGTTTCTATATTGGAAAAAACAATGATAATAAGGTTCAGTTGGGTCTTGACAAGTCCTTGCTTCTTCAAGAAAAAAAAATAAAGCTCATGTAAAAAAGACATGATTTAACAATAACACTAAAATTAAACATAAAAAGATTACTCAAAACCTAGAAGTATCAAGTATGATAATGTTTGCGTGGACGGGTTCACAAAAGCATTTGCTTTTTAAAAAGAAAAAAAATAAGCCAGTGACAGAATTGTAACTAAATTAAATCTATGACTGAGTATGGAAAATCTGTCTCTTAAAGATAAAAGTCTGGGGAGCAAATTTCTAATCTCTAAAGGATTTATAGGAGATAAAGGAGCATCATGTTTTTACCTTTATGTTTTTACCTTGGTTTCATTCTGATCATCAATTATTTACACTAGTAGCAAAGGCAACATCGTTCCAAGTGCGTAAGAGTCGGATGACTTGATAAGTAAGGGTTTTACTCATATTTTAAAGCAATAATGATTACAGAGTACAGACATTTGAAGTGTCTTTACCTTCTTATCGAAGTGATTACCACTAATTACCAAGGGTAAAAATAGGTTGGAGGCACAAAAAGTTAATATCGAGCAACATACTAGCCTTCCTGTTTCCCCAAGTTTTGCTTTTTCTCAAAGTTTGAATAAACTGCAAATGTGTTTCAAGCTGCTTTTGTAGAAAACAGTTTCCTTTAAATTAGCATATTATCTCTGTACTTACCCTGACTACATTTTAAACCACTCATAGAAACTCAAAACTATACTTTAAGTCTCCTAGTTAGCGGGCTTTCACTGAATGAAAACAGACCACATTTTTGTCTAGTCACCAGTCAAGGCCAATTAGGCAAAAAATAGTCACAGACATTCTAAGGTCATAACTAAAATGACTATATGACTTTTTCCCCATTACTTTTACTATTTAAAGACAGAAAATGTTATTTGCCAGTGTCAATTATTCTCTATTAATACAGTTGAAACATAGTTACTGAGAGTCAAATAACTAATCAGTTAGACAGAAAATAAACTAAATGTCTCTCCGTTTGCTTTCTTACATTCAATATTCAGTCAAACTATAAAGATAAGATGATCAAACTAGATGTGCATAATTAGGGTCCTCACGTCATCCTGAGCTGCAGAAGTGCCACAGGACATGCTAAAGGGAGAAAGGACAATGAGTATGCGAGTACGGGACGAGGGGGCACATATAATATGGAGCATCTTGAAAGCTGCTGCCCACAGGAGGGCTACAGAGCACAGAATGGCCTGATCCACATTAAGAGACAATTAGAGCCTGATCTCCTCAGAGGAGTAGAGATTCAGCAGGGAACCTCCGCAAACTGAATCTGGTCTGGAAATTATGTTTACTTTGCTACAGTCATGGAGAAAATACTATCAGATAATCCCATTGTGATACCATTGCAATGATATTGTTATTGTTACATCAGACATACTCAGAGATTGTTATAATCTACTGACGTTCACTCTCTCATCTTTATCCATACATTCATTTTTTTTTAGACCAAACCATTTCAATCTTTTAAGGGTTGGGAGTGTTTACCTTTCCCAGCACTCAATGGGTAAGAAGCATGTGTAGAGTAAACATGTCTTTAGTCAACCACAAGGTAAATAAGGAGACACATAAAACAAACAACTATGATCTCACACACTAACCCTCAGTGTTTAAGGAGATTTAGAGTGATTGATTTACCTGGCATGCATGTTTTCAGAGGTGATATATGAATCAAAAATGTCTCAGACTACAGCGCTAACCACAGAGTTTCTATAAAGAATTGCATTGTGTGTGTGTGTTTCTGACACTGAAAATGATAATGTATTGTTAATTGTTAGGATTTATAGAAAATGCTTTTTCTTTCTTTTTTTTACTTTATAAGTAACATACTGACAAATACAAATTTTTTTGCAAGAAGAAAAAAACTCCCTGCGATGCAGCGTTTCCTCATACTAAAAAAAGCAACATTTTCAAATTAAGATGCAAATCTTTTGCTGTACTAGATGGGGCAAGTGTTTTCAAACACAGAGAAAAGTGTAAATGGGAAATACTCACCAAGGCAACACATGATAGGAAAATCTATTCAAATTAATAAAAAAACTGAGAATAGAAGACAGATCTGTTTATAGCTAGTAACAGCTACACCCATATTTTGGGATAGAAAGGAAAATCATAAACAAAAAAAATGCACTCACGCTTGCAAAACTCATTGGATTCTTCACATTCTGAGCAGAGGCCTGGGCATGCCAGCTGCTGGAATGTAATTCCTCCAAACACACAGGCAAACACACATGTGTACATATGATCATGTAAGCAAGGACAAATTAACAAACACGAATTCTAGTGCATATTCACTTAACTTCAAATTAAAGATGGACTAAATGTTCATTTTAAAAAATTGGAAAAAATCATTATGGTCATCTGATTCATTCTTAATTAATCAGTCTTTGAATGTATTGGTTTCATTCTGAAGTTTAAAAATAGAAAAATACGTTTTTTTTAAATTCATTTATATTTCTTGTAAAAATGATTAATTTAAAAGCAATTTACTCACCTACTAAGTGCCACTGAGTTACATTTGTTGTAAAGAGCTCTAATTCCTGCTTTTATTAGTTTACGTTCTATACTTTATACTATATCCTATAGTATACATCCACCATAAGGGAGGATGGTCAGTCCTTCTTGGTCAAACCGCTAACTTGTGGCACATCTTCAGGGTTGCAAATAAATGAATTAGTTACTCTGGGAGTCTATCAAGTTCCTATCAGTCTGCACTGTAAATAAAAAATGTGGTATTTACCTAAAAACCCAATTAAAACCTAATTGTGTTTTAATTAAGTTAAAACGCAACTAGCTTGTGCTTTAACTTACAATGTCACAGGGTAAGAAAAAAGTAAAAACATCGCTATGCTGGAAACAGTTGCTTGCGAGCTCTTAATCTTTTGACTAAACCAATGAAATAGATTAAACGCAACAATACTCATTTCTTGTTGACATGTTATCTGTTAGTATTTCTTTGAATAATTGTCAGGAATAGTTACTCAAACATCACAACAGCGTGGGAGTAAAATGGTACACACATCCCAAGAGAGAGTGTTTGAGTTTTACAGTTCACACAGTAGTGTCTCATGGACACAGCTGGGTTGATCCAATAGGTCACTGTTCTAAAGAATGTCTGAGTGAGAGAAGTTTTCATGCCAGGCATACTTGCCTCTTTCACCTCAAAGCCTCGGGGGTCCATACTACCACAGCAGAGAAGGCCCACAATATTCAATTTCATAGCATTTCTTGTTTTGAGAATTTGACCATTTTAACCTTCCTGCTCAATTATTTCTAAGACGCTGTTAATTCCTTTCTGAAAGAAGTGTTTGTGCAGGTGGTACTCTGCTGCACAGGCACTACTTCAGCCCAAAATTTCCCTACCACTTTTAACTGGACACATTTTCATTCTTCTTTTGAAGCTTGGTTCATTCCCACTAAGGGAACAAAATTACTTTGACCCTTTTTCTCCACCTACACAAATATTCTAAATGATCTTCACTTTACATCCACACTACTTTTTTTGAATAATGATGGCTTTTAATTTTACAGGTTTACTAAAGAAAAAGCACTTGGCTTTACACTTGGTTATTCCTCATTTTACCTATTTCTTTCTGTGAATGGATGGAATTGCAGCAAAGTTAACTCATAAGGTTTTAAAAAAGAAAAATGGGTTCTCTCTCTTTTTCCTGGTAAATAAATGTTACAAGTTCAGGCATTGATATATAATCCTTTTCAAAACCAACATGCATGCCACAAGTGTAACGAATGACAATGTATGTGGTATATGTGGGTAAACCAAAGAAGTCTTGCACTCAAAACAAGCATTTCAATTCTACTCAGTGTTATCTATTTATTAATATTTGCTGGACCTTGTAAAAACAAACTTTGAAGTTGTTTAGGGGTGCTTGGACATGACACTACAAGCTGGTTTAGGGCACAAAACAACACTGCTTCTACCTCTGATTAATGGTGAAGTAATAATAGTCTGTCATCTCAAAACAAAAATGGTCTCAAAGAGCATACAAAAGTCACAACAAAGACTTGCTAACCCTTAGGTCTTACGGCAGACATGTAGAGACAGAGAGGGTCTGAAGGTAGCAATAGATCACCGACTTCTTCACATTCTTTTGCTGGGAAAAACTTGCATATTCACATTCCATTTGGTGAGTTCAGGATCACTATTTTAGGTGTGGACCAATTTTTTTTGTTTTCTCCCTCAAAAAATCTTCCAGAAAAAAAGATTCCAAATTCGAATGTGAGGGTTGCTACCAATGTGAACTAAAACAGAACCCATCACAGCATGCTTTCACCTACCTGCAAAGATCCTTGTCCTCTTTCTGGATCTAGGTTGGATCTTTGAAAATCTCCCTTTGAAGTCGCTGCGGTCAAATGTCTCCAGTGACAAAGAGGCAATGCGATCCAGGACAATCCCATCATGGCTTTGGTTCTGGATGGGAACTACCGGGTCTGAGCCTTCCTTCGGCAATTGACCATTACTGGGATTGGAAGAACCGCTTTGATCCTTAAGGCTGTTAGTGCATCTCTCATCCTCTACAGACATGTCTGTATCGTCAGCAACAAAAGGTGACGGAGAACAATCTGCTTCCAGAAGTCAATATTCAAAATGAAGCCCTTTTCAGAGCTGGCAAACAGATACTACATGGTTCAACATTAGGTTCCAACAGAAAAATATAAATAAAACAAACAAACAAAAAAAAACTCCAGAAATGTGTCAAAAAATCAAGAAGTTCTAAAATCTTTCTTCACTCTCTTCGTTTCTTCTTTGTCCACATTTTGATATCCAGTTTCCTCTTATGATATCTTCCCTTTATGACGAGTTCATTCAATCCAGCTACGGTGAGCTCACAGTCTTGATGCAGATACAAAGATCTTCCGAAGATTCTGATTCTTCTCTCTAGAGTCACTTTTCTATATTCTTTTTTCCGACTCCAAACGCTCTTTCATAGTCTTGCGTTTTTGAAAAGCATTTTTTATTTTTCCAAGTTGTTTCACTGTCTTCAAAAACTCAGCTTTGGCTCTCTCGAGTTCTTAAGTTTCTTCTTGCTTTCTTTCTGAGTCTTTTCATTCTGTGAGCCACAGCTGTGTTTCTTTGCTCTCAGGTGGTGAGCATGGGAGGGATCCAGTTCCAAGCGAGCAACTTGATTGGGTGGTTTAGAAAGTTTGGGTGGTTCTTCTAGAGTTTTTTTCCCCCGCTTCCATTTCATAGCTACCGCCTTCCGCTCACATTTTTTTTCTGGCTATAAAAAAAAAGCTTCTGCCATGGTTTATTTCTCACACACCTGTCCATTGTCTGCTTTCATTCTGTTTTTCTCTTACGGGAGTAAAGAATAACAGATAAGCATACATCTGCTTGACTCGCACTGCCATACTATGGCATGTGGGTGGGTGTAAACGCTAGAGTCCCTGTGCCTCACTGGTTGAGGCTGTTCAACCAGTTGCATTAAACTCAACATGCTAATGGTGTAGGATTACTGAGACACACCTATTCACAGAGGTAAAAACCAAGTCATTCCAAACAGGAAGGATTCACACTAAAAATATTTACATGGCAGTTTGATAAACAGTCTTGAATCATGTTTAATAAAAGTGATACAGTGTTGTCTGTACTACTGTACAGCAGGACAAATGTGAACAGAAGTTGGTTTTCAAAACCTGCCAACTGCCAACAGAAAACACAAAATTGTTACAACATGAAAGTACTTACTTAAAAAATGATGGTAAAACCTCTTAGATAAACATTGGAAAGTGGGCATAAATTAGGTCAGACCCACAGAATGCAAACTGCCCTTCTATTGCTCATCTTCCTAACTTTGTACAGGAAGTGTAACATACTGCTTTGCTCTGCCAGGGTAATTGCAAGTGGTCATGTAATCCTATAATCAGGCAATAAGTCACAATAGTCGCCCTCAAGATTCTTCAAAGCTAATTCTGCTAAACAACCCCTAAATGAGCAGAAAAGTGAAGAGTGGATATTTAAGAGACAGCTCTACTAAACAAATGTTTTCCTCCTTAGGTTCTCTTCAAAGCACATCAGTGCATACAGTATCTCACTTCTGTTTTCTCTGGAGGGTTGGGTAGTTAGTGTCTCACAGGAGACATCTACCCTCAGTTAACTTCCTGCTGTTTACCCTACTATTGTCATGGCATCAGTTCCACTGAGTGCCTCACCCAAGAGCTAATTTGTGGGTGTGACAACAACAAGTCTTAACGTTTTCCATGTTCTTATAGGTCAAAGTGGTGTAGTGTGGAAAGGCGTCAAGTTAGATGAAGACAAGAGGAAGTAAGATTTTGTTGTAAACTGCAGCAACTCAAGGCTACTGATGCAGAATTCAGATAAAGCCACTGTATACTTTGTTAAAGCGAAGGTTAAAGGTAAAATCAACTGTTTTAACCTTTATTTCATGTTATAACGTTATAATGTTATATCAAAAACGTACCTGGAGAGTTGTTTTGATTTTTTCATGCATGTTTGAGAAATCCTTGCCTCTCCTATGGCAGCCATGTGGGAGTTTGGCCTGTTTACACAAAGTTCTTCCTTGGAGCTGCAGTCTCCTCTGAGCTATCGCCCTACAGAGAACCCACACCTTCCCCACGCAGTTCCACTAGACTAGCAGCAGCAGCAACTAGAAAACACCTGGTGAAACTGTCTACTGAGCAATCATACAAACTACTTCTCAGTCCAATGCTCCTGAGAATGGCTGTAAACGGCTATTGGAGGAGCATTGCTGTGATGACTTTGTGAAAGCAGAGTATCGGAAACAGCAGTGGCTTCTTAAAAGGCAATATAATGTATTTTCCAGGCTCACATTGCCATTTCAGTGCATAACTAGGTAACTATGCGACCTTCAGTTGTTATAAAAAATGCTACATAGACCAAACATGACTTGAAACAAATTTGTCTTTGCAATTCAACACCTTGAGAAGGGGGACGCTTTGTGAGAGCAAACATTTAGGCACCAAATGTGTGGTTGCCACAAAAGATTCAAGGATTCCTCAAAACGCATTTAAGAAATAAAACAACACACCAGGTGTGTTTTGGATGAGGTAATACCATTGTAATGTAATAAAAAGCTAAAAAAAAAAAAAAAAAAGTCAATTAAAGTCAAAATACCTGCACTTTAAAATGTTGCCAAGATTAAAACGAATGTAGGAAAACAATAGGCTGGAGGACTTAATTGTTTAATCGGTTTGTCTTTGCAAACAAACCATGCTTTCTGACAGGGCCTTGTTCCATGACAACTGACGTGTGAAAGCAGACACCACTCACGTTCCCTGACAAGCTTCTCAGGTTTTCAGCCTAATATTTGCTGGGCCTGATCGCCGGCTTGTGTTAAGACTCACAGGTCAAAGACTGACAATCTACTTCTTCAAATACACTATCAAACCTGCCTTTTACTCCCTGGAAGCCCATTAACACTTTGTGATGCCAAGATGCTTCCTAGTTTCATTATCTTTTAAAATGAGGCAATTGTTAATCAACTGATTATATCAATAAACATTATGAAATACACATCTTTAACAATCTTGTCAGTTCCTGTTATTTAAAAGTTTTTGTAATTCAAATACACATCATATATACTGTCATCCATTATTAATATAACTGTGACATAAGTGCTGCCCTTTACCCACTGTAAATACACTTTGGTTTACCAAGACCAAGTAACACAACCAAAAAGGCAAACAATAAACCACAGAGTAACAACTTGTTTGTGTCTGTGGACAAACAACAATAGTATCTTAACAATAGTTGACCTCCACCAGCAACACCCTACTTTGTTTAGTAATGTAATGTTTTCTTAATTTAATCAGTCATTATGTCCCTATGTCTGGTGGTCTCTTCCTGTTGTGTTCGTTTTTCAATATTGCACATAAATCATTGTCTCCCTGATGGAGGAGCAGCGGAACCTAAGCTAAAAGAAGAGAGACAAAGTGGTGCCAACCCGTCTCACACATAGTCTGAAATATAAAACTACTTCCTCTCCCACATAGACATGGTCTCAGCCAAATGAAACCACAAGGAATGTGCCATGAGCACTTGCTGCTTCTTCATTGCTTCATTTCCTCATTTTTACTTGCTTTCCAAATTACTCACATTTGTCATCAAAAATGACTTTTGCAAAATAACTGTGCTTCTTCCATTACCTTCAAAGCAAAAGATGATTCCCAAATTGAATGACCTCTTCTCATAATCATCTTTCTAATTACTATTTAAATTGCAACCACTTACAGTCCCTCTTCAGGGGAACCTTTTTCTTCCACCTGCTGCACAAACACGCTGTCAGAGTAACTGATGTGCAGACTGTGCTGGATGCTCAGCCACCTGGTCTAACAGGAGAGCTATGGGGAAAAACACGTTTACTTTAGGCTTATGCACTGAGGCAAGACTCCAGCTCATGGTTCTACTAAGTTGAAAAAACAAAACCAGTGATAGCCTTGCCTCACCCCAAAAGTCAGGCATTTTTTTAAGGACCAGTTCAGGTTTTTTTCCAAAGATTTTGCCTGACATTTATTATGAGATTACGCAATGATTCTGGAAAGAATTTAAACAGACAGCATCACAAAGGAAGACGGGTTGTATTTGGAGGCATGCATAAGGAAAAGTATCAGGAAATTGTACAGACGGTTTATTTTGAGATACTATAAGATAAAAAATACAGTGTCTTGCAAAAGTACTAACACCCTGTTCCACATTTCAAAATTTCATAATCCTGACCAGGATTATTTTTTAAAATTACAGATAAAACCGGAAAAAATAGAATAGTCATTTGTAATCAACCCACTTTATTTTAACGCCCTTAAATTAAAATAGAGTGCAATCAATTACAGCATAGAAACTTCATGTGTGTAAATCAATTTCTGTATATTTACTGCTTGTCTGTAAAGCCCACAGGTTTGTCCAGCAACATAAGTAAACAAAAAACACAAAATGAAGATCAATAAAAACAGTTGGAATAAAGTTGTGGACAAATTCTAAGCAGAATTTGATTATTAAACAACAACCAAAGCCTTAAGCATCTTATTAAGAACGGTTCAATCCACCTTCTGATAATGGAAAGAGGATAACACAAACATAAACCTGGGTAATTATAAAAAAGACCCATACACAAGGATGGACAATCTGTTAACATAACTATTAGTTGTGGAATCTACAAAAATGCTTTGAGTGATTATAGATACACTTATTCTTTGTTATGTATCATAACTGATATTTTATAAAAGGCAGACGGGTAACTGTAGTTTGTTATTTCTGGATGTTTTTACTGGCACTGTGCTAATGTCAACATTTGAGCATGAGACTAGGACTTTCAGTTTTCTTGGACTTGTTTTTTGATTGGAATTTTTAGGGCAACAGCCCTCAAAATTGTTTTCTAGTCACAGTGTTCATATATGTTCAGGAAGTGGGTACTATCACTATCTTTGCTACTATCCCTATAATTGGTGTTAATGGCAGTTGTTTGGTTTTATCCTTTGTCCCTTTCTCTTCCTATCCTGATTTAACCAACACACTGACTCTACAATAGTGCCCCCTTGAGCTCACTTCAAGGATCAAAATTGCTGTCAATGATATTCTAGACTTTCAGTTTTGTTTTTGGATGAGATTTGTACACATCTTTCATTTTAGTAGGTCACAAATTATAATTTGTCCACCAAGGACTGTACACCTTAGATAAATAGATAATTCTTGTGCTTTACATGTAGGATATGTCCAAGTCATTTATGTAATGCTTTACCCTATTCTTTCTTATAAGAGCAATGTTTAAAGTACTGTGGCTTGCATCAGTCGAACAAGACCATAACGAAGAAAAACAGCTCTAAAACATGAAACAGCTACATCTGTTTACCCTGAAGTAATTCTAAATTAAAGAAAATTTGACTTTTTTTGCAATGTCAATTTATATTTAAATCTGCTCTTTTCCCAGCAGTAATTCGGATTATCAATGTAAAACTTGACATATAGTGAGTATGTTGATTTTTTTGCAATCTGAAAAACATGCTTTTTATTTGAGTAATTCACTTGTAGAAATTCTAAGTTAAGTTAAGTAAACACAGAATGTTTTCTATACTCAAGTATTTTATCTTAATTAATTATTATGTATCCTGCAGATATAATAAAAAAAGATCAAGTAACATACAGCTCAGTGCTAAAGACTCAGCAATACTTCTGCCTGTAATTTAAAAGAAAATGTATGCTTACACTATATAGACAAACTATTTTAAATTCAGTAATAGCACAATATTATATGGACTTTAGTTTATGCTCCAACAAACCAGTTAGCAAGTCTGATGCACATATAAACACATTACAGTATGTCTATCAGCCTTACTATTTGTTATGCAATAATATCTCTGGAGTCACTAATGAGCTGACTAATGCACCATATAACAACCTCAGAGCAAATTCAAACTTTACAGGAAAAAAACAACATTCGTCAAACAGAGCTATGCAAAACCTACAAGCATGCATGAAACACTTAAGTGAAAATAAATTAATTTCACTCTAAAATCAATACAATCAAGCTAAAACACAGCCAGAACAGGTCTTACATATTATTGAGAGAAAAAGACTATGCTGCAACACCCAAGGGAAAGTCAAACAGGGACGATGATGGGAAGGAATGTGTATGTGTGTATGTGTGTATGTGTTTGTGGGTTGATGATGATGCCATTGCCAATAGGAGAGGTACTTTCTAATCTGCTGTATATGTGTGTTCTTGTGCGTGTATCTGACAAAATCCCCAGATTATGTAAGTCTGTGGGAGTGAGGTACAGAGTGGTATCTATGGAAACAATGGCAGCGAGGAAAGATGGGATAGTTCAGCAGCTGAGGAAGGATCTGAGCTGATGGAGTGGGAGGTCAGGCATGGTTTGTGTTTATGTTCATTGTCATATTTATGCTGCACTAAACCTCTGAAGTGTGTTTAAGTCATCCAGAGGGGGAAAACACACACACACACACACACACACAAACAACCAAAAGGCCCCTGTTTCCATCGGTCTATGACCGAACTACAATCAAACACCTATTAGAGATAACCGCAATTAACATTGGGCAAAATAAATAAATTCCCATAAGGCTGGAAATATACCTAATAAAGTTGTTTTTATCATTTCAACTGGAAATCCCTAACTGGCATTTTCATCTCTCATGTTATAGGCTCCAGTCAAAAGGGCTTGAAATGTTTTTTTGAACAAAAATCACAATAGAACATTTAGAACTGTATTTCAAATATTAAGTATTCTCAATGGTAAAAAAAAAAAATGAAGTAATGTTACCAAAATACTGAACATTGCTCTGAATTTTTACAAACTGAGCTCTAACTGCAGCACTTCTTAAACCCAAGAAAATAGTTTCTAAAGAACTGTATCATTGATTCACATGACCAAAAAACAGCTTTAGGGGTTAAAAAAAACAGGCATCGTGACAAACTAATCAAAGGACCCTTGTTTATGGTTTATGAGACTGTAATAAGTCTTAAAACTTTTTAAAACATTCACATTATGGATTATCTGGATTACAAAAAGGCCTGAAGCTATTTTAAGTCAATGGAGAATGTATGGATGGTGCTTTTCTTTGTTTGTTTGTTTTTACAGCCATTGAGTTGTTTTTTTATTTTGTACCTTTATGTAACCAAATGTCTACCCATCTTATTGGATTTTTCAAGTAAGATAAACCAAATAAAGTACTGTATTTTCCGCACTATAAGGCGCACCGGATTATAAGGCGCACCTTCAATGAACGGCATATTTTAAATCTTTTTTCATATATAAGGCGCACCGCATTATAAGGCGC